>JBBPBS010000629.1:6718961-6732988 GCA_037974835.1 Cicer judaicum | reverse complement strand
AAAAAAAAAAAAAGATAAATGACTCAAGTGTTATCTGAAATTAAGTAAGGGACCGCATGAACAATTATGTCTATTATTTATTAATTGTTATGATTATTAATGATCAATGTTTATGATTACATTAATTTATTTTGATCATTATGTAACAATATATAACAATGGTGTATTTTGCAAGGATGAATAGATAGAACTATCAACAAGGGAGACACAAAATGCATGAGTACAAATATATGACAAATGTCTTGGCACCCATTGACGTCACATGGAAACCACAGAAGAACCGCATAGATGTTATTCCCTTTGACGATATCAGGCTATATATTGATCACCTCCGATTATGCAATATAGTAGTGACATGTTTTCTAGAGGGATGTTTGAGGCAATTTAACTATTCTCAACATATTCTACCACATTCACCTTCAATTTTTGACAGATTATTTGATACATATGTGGAGTGTGGATGGGATATATAAGTCTTATCACCAAACTCTATCATATGATACATCCAATTACATATTCATCAGAGTGTTAGGATGTATACGTGGAGTGGTTCTATAGGGTATCTCATTCACTTTTAATGTGATTAAGCGGTGTACCCCTTGTTACAGAGTTTGATGTATCGACCACAACTACAATAGCTTCTAGCTCACAACTCCTACCCTTCAGCAGGTGGGTGACCTTATATTGCGTGATTGGAAGTACATGAAGCTGAACCATTCGACGAATTGTATAGTTATTATTATAGAGTTTTATAATTAGTGTGTGGTGATGTTCGTCAATAGTTTTTAATGTTATTATTGATGGATATCATTATTGAGTTTAAAATTATTATTATTGATAATTGTTGTTAATATTTACTGTTATTATTCAAAATTAAGAATATAATGAGACATAACAACATAAGTTAAAAACAACAAAAAATACAAGATGAAAACACTAATAGATAACAACAAAATGGATAGTTAAGACATAATAAAATCAAAGTAGATAACGAACAAAGGGGATCATAGTTGATCAACTAGTATTTAATAAAATCCCTTGGGAGGAATCAAAGGTGCATCCATAACATTGATATATCAACACAATGTAGCATCCAACTCATTATCATTTGCAAGATAATAAATAGTGTATTGTATAAATCCATATAGATTGAACGACATACAACTTCAACCTGAACCATATTCCTATTCGTAGGTATTGTCTATTGTTGAGACAAAATCTCTCAAATGATTTTAATGATAACAAAATTACTTAAGAGATTATGATTGTGGTTAATCACTAATGTGTGCTTTCGAGTGTATTCATATAAGAAAATAGGTTATTAATCATTAAGGCAAAAAGAAGGAAAATGTTGAGGATGGAAAATGCTGAAGATGGAAAACCGTGAGGATGACATGCGTGTTGAAAAATCTTCATATCTGCACAATATGTGCACTCACTAGAACAAATGCTTTTATTCATTAAAGAAATGCACAACAATGTCAAACAACGAATAACTAAAGTATTTGAAATTAAAAGTCAAAAGGTCAAAGGAAAAGGATGAATATAGCCAGATCTAGAATCTAGAGGATAATAGACTAGGTTGGGATGGTTCAACAAAGTTGAAAGCAACCCATCAAGCATGTGCAAAGGCTAAAACGAGACCATTTATTGTGCTTGCACGAATGAATACATGAAGAAGTCAAGTTAAAGAAAGGCAACAAGAAACAAGCCAAAAATGGAAGATCACATGTTGCTGCCAGATCTGATCCTCAGACTAGAGGTTTACAGGTCTATGTAAGAGGGTGGCTTTCTCTCTCTTGTCAACATCACCTCAAAAGTTGAAATCAACCTATACCTTAAGGTTTTTGAAAAGGTTGCAGCTCACATGGTCAAAGAAACAGCTTTGCACTCTTTGATAAAAGAGAATAGACAAGGACATGTCAAGATCAAGTTACAAGAAAGTTGTGCATGCGCGAGGATGGCTGTTGCCTGGGCTAGAAAAGCTAAATGGCAGTTCTGTAATTATGATGAAAAACCTTGGATCTTTAGAAATGAGTACCTACGGTCATCAAAGAGCTTGGAGCCCTATAAAATGCAACAAGTTCTCCATCATAAGATACACAACACAATTGCATAAAAAGATCAAGCATCTTAAAGCTATCAAGAGCAAACACCCATCCTCACTTCATACTTTCTTTGATCCTAAACTATATCTTTGTAAATCCTTCGAGAAAGTATTAAGTATCAATCACTCTCATATCACTTTGTAATTTCCTTGTGATTTACACTTGGAAATATTTGGAAATTGATTGTAAGCTTGGCGAAGCTCAAGAATATGCATTTTGTAATCATCCTTAGTGTGAGGTTGATCAATTTGAACATTAGTGAAATCTCACAAGAGTGTGAGGACTGGATGTAGCCATCTTTGGGTGAACTAGTATAAAATTGTGTGTGTCTCTCTAATATTCTTCTCTTACTCTTTTGCTCAAGCCAAAACTGAAGGGTTGAAAAAATCCATCCTCGAACTTACCATCCTCAGCAAGAGGATAGTTTTAAAAACTCTTGAAAATTATTTTTAAACAGCAAAATCCCTATTCAAACCCCCTTATAGTGATATTTAGCTACATCAATTGGCATCAGATCAAGGTTATCTATAAAATACACCTAACAATATAAGATTAAAGGATCCAAAAAGAAAAATGTCAAAAGCTAAGTATATTCCTGAAGGAGGATCATCTAGCCGACCTCCCTACTTTGATGGTACATATTACTACCACTAGAAAGGTAAGATGAGACTATTTCTCATATCACAAGACAACAATATGTGGTCTGTAGTGGAAAATGGAGATCACGTCATCAGAACCAACAATACAGATTCAACCTCCGATGTGAAACTTCAAGCACAATGGACGGCTGATGAAAATGCAAAGGTACTCCTAAACTCTAAAGCTCGTTTATTTCTAACGTGTGCTTTGAGCAAGGACGAGTATCATAGAGTTGAAGAGTGCAAAAACGCTAAGGAGCTCTGGGATACTCTAAGGATCCATCATGAAGGATCAAGCTATGTAAAAGAAGCGAGGATAGACATGGGAGTAAGGGATTAAGAACTATTCAAAATGAAGGAGGAGGAAACTATTGATGAAATGTTTCTCAAGGTTAACAATCATATTCAATAACTTGAGATCTCTTGGAAAGGTATACTCCATTCAAGAAAGGAAGGTATACTCCGTTCAAGAAAGGATAAGAAAAATCCTAAGAAGTTGACCAAAAGAATGGAGGCCAATGGTAACTGCCATTACAGAAGCAAGAGATTTGACCAACATGAAATTAGAAGATTTGGTTAGAACTCTAAGAGCTCATAAACCATTGTTGGTGGCTGACAAATCAAACAAAATGGGAAGAATGATTGCTCTAAAAACTAGCCAAACAGAAAGTTCATCCTCTAAGAAGAATGAAGATGTCATAAAAAAGGAAAACGCAGAGTATCCTCTATTTGAGAATGAGGATGAACTCGTTCTGATTTCCAGAAAAATGCAGAGGATGATAAACAAAAGAGGACATAATAGACGACCTCCTCAAAAAGAAAAAATTGACAAAACTCAAATAACGTGTTATGGATGCAACAAGATGGGACACTACAAAACTGAGTGTCCTCTCAACAAAAGAAACTCAAGAAGATTTCCATACAAAAACAAATCCATGATGCTTACTTAGGATGATAGTGACGAGTCATCCTCTGAGCAAGAAAAGGAAGAAGACGCCAACCTCTGTCTCATGGCAAAATCAGAAACTGAAAAGGTAAGTATTTCTTATCTATGTCTTACTTGTGAAAAATTAGAAATTGAATTTGATAGCCTCTTAAATGACTCAAACATTTTATCTCAAACATGTATATTTCAAAAAAAAACCAACTTGTTGAAATATTTCAAAAAAAAACCAACTTGCTAAGCATAACTTGCCAAATCCATTTTTCTTTTTCGGGTTTAGAAAAAAGAATTTATATGAACTTTATCTTGATGATTTACCCACAGAATCTTGTTTTGTTTCAATTGAAAAAGATAAATGGATTTGGCACAAACGAGCTGGTCACACAAGCTTAAATACTATGTCTAAATTAGAAAATTTAGAATTAGTAAAAGGTCTTCCAAAAATTAATTTTGAAAAAGACAAAGTTTGTGAAGCTTGTGTCAAAGGAAAATAAGTTAAGAGTAGTTTTCACTCTAAAAACATTGTTTCAACAAATCATCCTCTTGAACTGATTCACATTGATCTTAGTGGAAAAAGATATGGTTTTGTAATTGTTGATGATTTTTCTCATTTTACTTGGGTTCTATTTTTAAAACATAAAGATGACGCCTTTGAGGCATTCCACCATTTTTGCAAAAAGATTCAAAATGAAAAAGGATCAAAAATTGAATTCATGAGAAGTGACCATGGAGGTGAATTTGAAAATGAATCCTTTAAAAATCTTTGTGAAGAAAATGGTATTTCTCACAACTTCTCTTGTCCAAGAACTCCCCAACAAAATGGGGTTGTTGAAAGGAAAAATAGGACTTTACAAGAAATGGCTAGAACTATTTTAAATGAAGCCAACATTGAAAAATACTTTTGGGTCAAAGCCATCAACACTGCTTGTTATGTTTCAAATTGTGTATCCATTAGAAAAATTTTAAACAAAACTCCATACGAACTATGGAAAGGGAGAAAACCAAATATTTCCTATTTTCATATATTTGGGTGTTATTGCTACATTCTAAATAATAAAGAAAAATTGGGAAAGTTTGATCCAAAATCTGATAAAGGAGTTTTTCTAGGATACTCCACAACGTCAAAAGGTTATAGAATATATAATCTTAGGACTCAAATTGCGGAGGAATCCATGGATGTTATTTTTGATGAGTTTGATGACTTGTGTTTAGAAAAAATGGATAAACATGAAGAAGATAAACAATCATCCTCTCAAGTACCCGGTCCTCACGAAGAGGAAGAGTCTGACCCAACCTCTCAGCAACTTCCAAGAGGATGGAAAACAGTCACACATCATCCTCTAGATCTAATCATTGAAAATACTGAGGATGGCGTTAGAACCAAAAATTCTCTAAGGGAAAGCACTACCAACATGGCCATGATATCACAAGTTGAACCCAAAACAATTGATCAAGCTATTGATGACAAATCATGGGTTGAAGCTATGATGGAAAAGCTTTCACAGTTTGAAAGAAACAAGGTATGGAATCTTGTACCCCATCCTCTAGACAAATCTATTATTGGGACTAGATGGATATTTAGAAACAATCTAAATGAGGATGAAGAAGTCATTAGAAATAAAGCAAGACTAGTGGCATAAGGGTACAATCAACAAGAAGGAATAGATTATGATGAAACGTTTGCACCCGTAGCAAGACTTGAAGCAATAAGAATCCTCTTAGCTTATGCTACTCATAAAGGTATAAAACTATTTCAAATGGATGTGAAAAGTGCATTTTTGAATGGGTTCTTAAATGAGGAAGTATATGTTCGTCAACCTCATGGGTTTGAGGATGAGAAGCAGCCGAACCATGTGTTCAAACTCTCAAAAGCTCTTTATGGTTTAAAACAAGCTCCTAGAGCTTGGTATGAGAGGTTAAGCTCTTTTCTAAAAGAAAATGGATTCATTAGAGGACAGATTGATATTACTCTTTTCATGAAGACACTTGAGAAGGATTTATTGATTGTTCAAATTTATGTCGATGACATAATCTTTGGATCCACAAATGAAAAGATGTGTAAAGATTTCTCAAACCTCATGCAAAGTGAGTTTGAGATGAGTATGATGGGTGAATTGAAATTCTTCATTGGTTTACAAATCAAACAACGAGAGGATGGTATTTTTATATCACAAGAAAAATACACCAAGGATTTGCTCAAAAAATATAACATGAGTTCAGCCAAGAGTATGGGAACTCCTATGCACCCATCCTCCATACTCCACAAAGATAATGAAGGAACTCCAATATCCGAAAAAGAGTACAGAGGGATGATAAGATCCTTGTTGTATTTAACTGTCTGCAGACCTGACATAGTCTTTGCAGTCGGTCTTTGTGCAAGATTTCAATCATCTCCTAAAGAATCCCATCTCACTGTAGTAAAAAGGATTTTTAGATACCTTGTTGGCACTATAAAATCTGGGAATTTGGTACAAGAAATGTTCTAATCTTGACCTTATAGCTTATTGTGATGCTGACTACGCGGGAGACAAAGTTGAAAGAAAAATCTGAAATGCCTTGATAGTGATTCAAACATAGCAGCGTATTCGCCCACGGTCATTTTCCTCTGATGCAGTCTCAGGAAATCATCACCCAGTCTAGTCCTGGTACTCATCGGGAAGTATTTGTCTAAAAACTTCCTTTTGAAAGATTCCCAGTTCACCTCCTCATGAGCTGATCTCATCAACAATCTGGTACTCCTCCACCAGTACTCGGCATCTCCTAGTAGCATATACGTGGGATAGTTGACCTTGACTCCCGCCTGAAAGTTAATCATTTCGAAAATCTTCTCCACTTCTTGGATCCATTGATCCGCTTTCTCTGAATAACTGAGTCAATATAATTTACAACCATCGGGAAAAGTTTTCTTTTTCAAAAAAATAAATCCAAAGCATGTCCTGGTGCCAACGTTAGTACATGTACATCCTTCCAATATAAAATAAAAGTAGCCCAAAAGAAAGACATATGTGTCCTGAGTGACAACCTAGTCTGATCATTCTATACATAACAAAAAACTATACGCCTCGAGTAATCTCTACGCGCCCCGTGGGATCCTCCTAACGTAGCTCCAATCAAGCATTCCCGTCCGCATTCCCATCCATAGGGTACGAACCAGTAGGACCGCCCTGACTCTCATCTGAGGGCAAAGCCTAGATTTCCACAATAGTTGCAAAGGGTCACCAACCGAAATTAACAATTAACAAATAACATTTAAGTTTTCAAATGCACAAAATACCCTTTTCAACTTAGCATGCATCTTAAAAGGTTTTCTATATGCTAAAAGTTCATACAATGCTTACCAAATGATAATGAATCAAAATAAAGTTCTCAATCCATTAAGTAATACATAACTGATCAAAACATTGATACATCAACTGAGCAATCGATTATCTAACTCAAAATGAGAATTTCCACTAGGCCAATCGATTGGGAAATCGATTGCTTGAAGGTTGTTTTGAAAAATCTGAACTCTGGGCTTAAATCAATCGATTGGGCAATCAACTGGGCAATCGATTGACAGCATTGCTGAGCCACTGACTTACTGCCAATCGATTGGGCAATCAACTGGGCAATCGATTGGGCAATCAACTGACAGCATTGATGTTAATGCCAATCGATTGGGCAATCGATTTCCCTGCATATTCTTCCAAAAATACATAAACTAACTCGATCACATTCATACACAAATCCACATCTTGACACTTAGCACTGATAACGCAATCGCCACAACAACATGAGTTTCGAAATAATATTGCAACCAAACATGCTATCACCAAATTCCAAAACATAACACTTAACAATTTAAACACAGTTACCATGACAACTCGAGTTTCAAACTCTCAATCATACACTTGAATCAAAACACGACTCGTGTGCTAAGCACCCTAATGCAATGTGTATATGCCAAAATGCATGGACTCGGAATTCCAAACCAAAACCCTCCTCGAAGGACCGTAAATCATAATTGTACCGCCTATCGCAGGCCAAAGTACCAATTACCGAGGTGCCACCTATCACGGGTCAACATGATTTACTAAAAAAGCGTAAATCATAAACGTACCACCTATCACGGGTCAGTACTGTTTACCGAGGTGTCACCTATCACGGGTTAGCACGATTTACTAAAAGAAAAAGCGTAAGTCGTAAATGTACCGCCTATCACAGGCCGACGCATTATTTACCGAGGTGCCACCTATCACGGGTCAGCACAACTTACAAAAAAGTAAATCGTAAACGTACCACCTATCATGGGTCAATACTGTTTACCGAGGTGCCACCTATCACGGGTCAGCACAATTTACCAAATGAAATGCATGAGCATACACTGAATCCATCCACCACAATCGTTAAGTAAATGCAGATATTAAAAGATTCCCCATTTTCAATACTCATTTAACTTAAACGATTTTCACGCCAAACATTAAGCAAACAGACATATTAAGAGATTCCCCATTCTTAATATTCTTTTAACTTAAACGGTTTTCAAAACAACATTAAGTAACCAAAACATGAAGAGATTCCCCATTCTTAACGCCCAGTTAACTTAAACGATTTTCAAAAACAAACATTAAGTAACCAAGACATTAAGAGATTCCCCATTCTTAACGCCCAGTTAACTTTAACGATTTTCAAAAACAAACATTAAGTAACCAAGACATTAAGAGATTCCCCATTCTTAACGCCCAGTTAACTTAAACGATTTTCAAACAAACATTAAGTAACCAAGACATTAAGAGATTCTCATTCTTAACGCCCAGTTAACTTAAACGATTTTCAAAAACAAACATTAAGTAACCAAGACATTAAGAGATTCCCCATTCTTAACGCCCAGTTAACTTAAACGATTTTCAAACAAACATTAAGTAACCAAGACATTAAGAGATTCCCCATTCTTAACGCCCAGTTAACTTAAACGATTTTCAAACAAACATTAAGTAAACAAGACATTAAGAGATTCCCCATTCTTAACGCCCAGTTAACTTAAACGATTTTCAAACAAACATTAAGTAACCAAGACATTAAGAGATTCCCCATTCTTAACGCCCAGTTAACTTAAACGATTTTCAAAAACAAACATTAAGTAACCAAGACATTAAGAGATTCCCCATTCTTAACGCCCAGTTAACTTAAACGATTTTCAAACAAACATTAAGTAACCAAGACATTAAGAGATTCCCCATTCTTAACGCCCAGTTAACTTAAACGATTTTCAAACAAACATGAAGTAACCAAGACATTAAGAGATTCCCCATTCTTAACGCCCAGTTAACTTAAACGATTTTCAAACAAACATTAAGTAACCAAGACATTAAGAGATTCCCCATTCTTAACGCCCAGTTAACTTAAACGATTTTCAAACAAACATTAAGTAACCAAGACATTAAGAGATTCCCCATTCTTAACGCCCAGTTAACTTAAACGATTTTCAAATAAACATTAAGTAAACAAGAAATTAAGAGATTCCCCATTCTTAATTCTCATTTGACTTAAAAGATTTTCCAAAACGTTAGTAAACAGAGATATTAAGAGATTCCCCATTCTTAATACTCTTTTAACTCAAAACGATTTTCACAAACACACATTAAGTAAACAAGACATTAAGAGATTCCCCATTCTTAATACTCATTTAACTTAATGGTTTTCAAATTCCACATAGAACAAAATCAAACATACTTTCACATTCAATCCATAATTCGCACCAAATCATTTTCCACACAAACACATCTCAAGTTTCATCAGTATCAATTAAGAACACGTCAAAAACAACGAACACGAATCAACATAATCCACCACTCAAACACACAAGTTTCATTCATTCAAAATCATACATCACTGAGTTTAAATTCATTTTCCACGATACATTCATCAGGATAACCAAAACCTCACTCTCAGATTTTACCCATAAAGCCTTAGATATATTTTCCCCAAATCAATAGTCCAACCCTAACAAAATTCATTTTCATACAACCACATATAAGGCCCTAAATGCAAACTAAAAGTTTGGAAGGAGCCCGTACCTTAACGTTAGCTTTAACGTCGATTTACGACACCACGATCAATTCCGGTAAAAACTTTGCTCGCGGTGACGCTTCCAAAGTTAGCTCACTAGCACCGTAGTGTAGTGGTGAGCAACTTTCCCTTCTATCCCTTTGCGAAACAAAGCTTGGATCCAGAAGAAACGGCAAGATTTGTGTTTGACGGTTTTGAAATTCCTAAACCGTTTTCCTTCGTTTTCGGATCAAAGAGGAAGAGTGAAGTTGAGAAATCCTTGTCCTATCACCCACTATCAATTTCGAACTCAAGGAAGCAAGGAAGAAAGAAAATGGATGAAGATGGAGGAAGGAGAAGGATTGGGTGTTCACGCGAGGCAAAGGAGGGAGAAGATGGAAATTTTCTGTTTTCTCTCCTTCTCTTTTCCTTTCTTCCTTTTTCTTTCCTTTCTATTTGCTTTCTTTTCAATTCCTTCCCTTCCTTTTCTATATATATATATATATATATTAATTATAATTAACAAATATCTCAAAACCTTTAGATATTTATTAAATTATCCTTTCACCCAAAATGCATTAAACTCTTCACAAAAGATTCACCGTAGTAAATTTAATTTATTTATCGACGAGTAATTCTAATCAGGCATCAAAATATCTTTTTGGTCATATAAACTCCAAAATATTAATAACTTGGCTAAAAAGCCCCTGAGTTCAATACCAAAATCCATTAAAATACATAAAGTATAATTTAAAATTACGGGTCTTACATGTAACGTCCCTTGACATGGCAGCCTAGAAAAATGAAGCACACGCCTTCTCTCTCATTGGGCAGCACACGTGGCGCTTGCCTCCATGTTTTACGTCGTGCAGTTAATGCTTTAACAGCTATGTGTCCCCATCTATCTCATTCATCATCACGCTAAGTCCCTAGGCAAACGACGCATTTAATTTTTTCTTTATCTCTTACGTTTCCTCCCACGCTCATCCTGTACATCTTCCATCCTCTTCTATATTTTTCCCGTCCTTTATCATTCTCACTCATCAACCATTTGTTCAAAAACCTCTCTTTACTCATCATTTGCTTCCCACTCCAATGTTTTTCTCAATGACTTGAACCAAAGTCACTGCAAAGCGAAAAATTACCCATGAAGAACCAAAAGAAAATCAAGAGGTTTATTCAAGCATTGATTCAGATTATCATGAAGAAACCCAATCTGAATGAACCTCTTTGAACACCATTCCTTCTTCTCAACCTTCCAAAAGTTCCTCTTTTCCCTCTTTCACTCCAAAACCTTCAAAAAAACTCATCCTTCTCAGCTCCAATCAGGCGCTCCTCGAGAATCATGTATGGAATCGTTTCATCAAAAAGGGCGCTCCCTCAAGACAATATCGTGCATGTCATCCACTTTGATGATTCAGAGGCTACTCTACCCTCAGAACCTCCACAGCCGCCTCGTCCTAAGAAATCCACATCCAAAGCTTCAACTCCTAAAAAGCTTAAAACTTTTTCGCCAAAACCCCCATCCTCGTCGCCAAAAATTTATGATATTACCTCACTGTTTGATTAGGCTGATTTAGAAACCAATTATATTTCAAAGTGGCAAAACAAATCAGTTGTAAATGGTAAAATCATTGATCTTGCTGATATTAAACAAGGAGGATTTAATGTGGAAGAAATGTTTGACCAACTCGGATGGACATCATTTTTCAAAATCAATGAGCCCTAGTATCCTCGAATTGTAAGGGCATCCTATGCTGCTGCAAATGGCTCAAAGTACTCCACTAGTGGCCTCCAATCTCCAAAGCCATTAGTGGCCTCCAATCTCCGTCCAATATGTCGAATCCTACACAACATCTTTGTTCACTCTATTGCACCTCGAGCTAGCAATTTTGAGAAAGTCACGGAGCTTGATATCATGATCATCCATCATTTGATGACTGGCTCTCCTCGTAACTTAGGTTATGTGATTTTCTGCTTTATGTTGAATGTTGTTTTGATAGGAAGATATGCTCCATATGGGATGTTGCTAACTAAGATTTTCAAATTCTTCAAACTCCGACTTGAAGATGAACCATCCGTCCAATTCAATAACACCTTTTCCATCAAGAACATTAAACAAATGAAGTTTAAGCATGAAAACCTCCCTGCCTCCAAGAAAAGGAAAGCACGAGATTCCTATTCTCCCTCTCAGAAATCTAAAAAAGACACCGATCAACCACCACCTGAGGATACACCATCATCACTCATTCAAGAACCCACCTCTCAATTGCGTAACTCTCCTGATCATACTCCATTTTCATTCCATGACTCTCTTACTCCTAAATCACCTATCCAACCATCTCCTCAATCTTCACCAATCTAAAATCTGACTCCCGTTCATGAAGTCGATCCACCACCTGAGGATACCTTCACGCCAACTCCCCTTCAAAATATGGAAGAAGGCGAGGAGTTATATTTTGATCTTAACTTGTCCTATCCTCCCTCTCCTACGAATATGCCTATGGCCTCTCCTCCAATTGTGCCAATGGAAGAGGATGTGATCCCACAACCAGATCTTTCGCAACAACTTCCTATTCCTCCTGATGCAACTCATGAAGAACCTACCCAACCTCTCCCTGAGGTCACAAGTCGGTTCAGTTCCCTTGACTTCTTTTTTACTGCCACGACTCATAACCATTCAAATTGGACAAGGCTGAGAGCTCTCAGAATAAGAGTTCCAGTGTAAATGATCAGCCTAAGGACACGGTTCCTAGCACAAGGACTGAGGACGACAAGGAATAGAAGCAAATGAAACTGTTCAAATTAATTAGAAAGGATCAGAAGAAAATCCTTCACAGCTTCAGTCACTTTCAGAACTCCTTGGTTCAGTTTGGTCTCATTCTTGAATGGGTTACCAAATACTTGACTCCCACTATTACTTCTGGAGATCATCCTCCTGAACTACCAGCCCAGCCTTCCTCAGTTGTTCCTTAAGAGATTATGATTGTGGTTAATGACTAATGTGTGCTTTTGAGTGTATTCATATAAGAAAAAAAGTTATTAATCATTAAGGCAAAAAGAAGGAAGATGCTGAGGATAGAAAATGCTGAAGATGGAAAACCGTGAGGATGGCCTGCGTGTTGAAAAATCTTCATATCTGCACAATATGTGCACTCACCAGAACAAATGCTTTTATTCATTAAAGAAATGCACAACAATGTCAAACAATGAATAAATAAAATATTTGAAATCAAAAGTCAGAAAGTCAAAGGAAAAGGATGAATATAGCCAGATCTAGAATCTAGAGGATAATAGACTAGGCTGAGGATGTTTCAGCAAAGTTGAAAGCAACCCATCAAGCATGTACAAAGGCTAAAATGAGACCATTTATTGTGCTTGCACGAATGATTACATGAAGAAGTCAAGTTAAAAAAAGGCAACAAGAAACAAGCCAAAAATGGAAGATCACATGTTGATGCCAAATTTGATCCTCAAACTTGAGATTTACAGGCCTATGTAAGAGGGTGGCTTTCTCTCTCTTGTCAACATCACCTCAAAAGTTGAAATCAACCTATACCTTAAAGTTTTCGAAAAGGTTGCAGCTCACATGGTCAAAGAAACAGTTTTGCACTCTTTGATAAAAGAGAATAGACAAGGACATGTCAAGATAAAGTTACAAGAAAGTTGTGTATACGCGAGGATGGCTGCTGCCTAGGCTAGAAAAGTTGAATGGCATTTTTGTAATTATGATGAAAAACCTTTGATCTTTAGAAATGAGTTCCAACGGTCATCAAAAAGCTTGGATCCCTATAAAATGCAACAAGCTCTCCATCATAAGATACACAACACAATTGCATAAAAAGATCAAGCATCTTAAAGCTATCAAGAGCAAACACTCATCCTCACTTCATACTTTCTTTGATCCTAAACTATATCTTTGTAAATCCTTTGAGAAAGTATTAAGTATCAATCACTCTCATATAACTTTGTAATTTCCTTGTGAGTTACACTTGAAAATATTTGGAAATTGATTTTAAGCTTGGTGAAGCTCAAGAATACACATTTTGTAATCATCCTTAGTGTGAGGTTGATCAGTTTGAACGTTAGTGAAATCTCACAAGGGTGTCAGGACTGAACGTAGCCATCTTTGGGTGAACCAGTATAAAATTGTGTGTGTGTCTCTCATATTCTTCTCTTACTCTTTTGCTCAAGTCAAAACTGAAGGGTTGAAAAAACCCATCCTCGGACTTACCATCCTCAGCGAGAGGATAGTTTTAAACACTCTTGAAAATTATTTTTAAATAGCAAAATCCATATTCAACCCCCCCC
>JBBPBS010000629.1:6704265-6718700 GCA_037974835.1 Cicer judaicum | reverse complement strand
CCCCCCCCCCTCCCCTTCTAGTGATATTTAGCTACATGATCTATAACACCTCAATTTTCATAGTAATTATTTTTTTCATTTTTTAAAAGAACAATTTTTGAAAACCCTTTACAATAACTCAACAACAACATTCAAAAATTAAATTTATGTATTATAAAAGTTAATTACAACAAATTAAATATACACAACAAGAATTATCAACATTGATAATCTGATTACTTCTAAGTTGATCATAACACACTTAAGAAGGCTACTGAGTATTAGTGACCTACTAGTTAAAAGTTGTTTGTGTTGTACATATGTTCAATGTTATGACTCTACTACGCATTCACTGTTATTCTAAACTTTGCATAAATGGACCCAAATAATTTGGTGCGGTAAGTCCGATCCACAAAATGTAAAGGGTCACTAACCGAAATGAACAAATAACATTTAACAAATATGACATGATATTAAGCTATAAATAGAGCATATATATACATATATTATTGCCTAACAAACACAACTTGTGTGACAAAATATCCTAAATACAATGTTTATATGTTAATGTATATGGTTATGGAATTTCAAATCCTCTTCGAGGGGCATAAATCTTAAACTTTAGTTGCTCACATACGATAATTATTTCCCAAAGTGTAGTATTTCATAGAGTAACATAGTTTACCATGGTGCATTCTTATACAAACTAACACGATTGAATAATCCTCGTAAGGAGAAAGTGAATCATACAATCACAAGATACTATCCCACGACCCATCACGGTCACCACTAACTATGAAATGTATGAGAATATTCTAACTATTTCACAACAATTATTACGTGAATGCAAAAACTCTACTTTCAATACTCATTAAACACTAAAAAATTATTTAACAACTTTTCACATTACATATTCATAATAATTTATTATTAATAGTTTCATAGCACACAATAAACATATATATTATCAGTTATTAATACATAATCACATCAATAACATGTATCACAAATTCAAACATCAACCACATAAATATGTCTTTATATGGGAACTAAAAATTTGGAATAACCTTTTACCTCGTGACATTTTCTTAATAAGCAAAGCTATGCTACTCAAGTCTATCACACCTTCCGATCAACAAGGTCTAAAATTGCTTCTATCTCTATTAACCTTTAATAAAGTACATTAACTAAGTTAAAACGAAATCCCAAGACCTGAACAAGCCTCACCAATACAACATACTTTATAAAATCACTCTAGGATTTGCTTTCCCAAAAACTAACTCAACACAAATATTTTATAATGAATTAGAATGAACTTGGTCCAAAACATAGACAAAAATAACACTTACTAACTTAAACCTTCAAAACACTAACACTTTTTATTTCAAAAAAATTTCCTCAAAAACATTAAGGACCAATTTATAGCTTCAAAACATAATCAAAATCATAAAAAGAGTTATAAAGTCATAAAACCTAATACATACCTCTTATATCAAACTAAATAGTCTTAGATTGAAATACGTGATTAAAACATTTGAGTTCTCAAATTCATTTTTCAAAGGTACAATAATTTAATTTAAATTGACAATTTTTAAAAACTCAATCATATTTAATTCACAACTATTAGGACTTTGTTTTTTTCACAAACTTTTCACAACATAGAAATGATTCTTTAGAAATTTTCAACCGCCAATTACAAAGTTTAAAGGTACAAGTTACAAAGTTTTAGAAATAAAGTCTTTTAACTAAGAGACTCTTCAAATCACATTTTCTACTAAAAATATTCCAAGGTCTCCTCTTTTTCATGTTCAAAACAACATCATCAAATACATTTCATATTATACACTTTTCTTTTGAGCTTTTGCATCTTAGTTTAAATCATAAGTTTAGAAGTGTCAAACTTAAAACATTTTATCTAAAAAATGGATCTTTAACATCAAAAGTTTAAACTTTTAACTTTAGACGTAATTACAATTTTTGTTTCTAATAATCGAAACTTTTCTAAAAATAGTAACTTAAAATATAACTAAAGTTTGGAACTTTTTTATAAAGCTTATAATTTTTTTACCATTTTATCTCAAAAATGATTTTTATTAACACAAAATAAAATAAACATTTTCTCCCCAAAATGACATTTTCAACTTAAACCAAAACATCACAAGCTAAATAACTAGAATACTTACTCCATTTTTTTATAATCAAAATAATCTTAATCAAAGACAATAAATTATATGGTTCAAAACCTTGATCAAATACAAATTTATTTTTCTTTATCATAAATAATCAAAAGAAGATTTTTTTTTTTTTTTAAAAAAATCCGCAACTCAAATTCTCTTAAAATAAGCCAGTTGTAATAAATTAATTTCAATACAACTACTTTGTTTCACAAAAAATCTAAAAATTTTGCCACAAAGATTTTTTATCTTTTCTATTTCCTTAATAAAGGTTTTAGGCTTAAATATGTGACATATCCTATAAACATTAATCATTTAAAAAATAGTTTTTTTTTTTAATTTGATCTTATAATTTTAAATTGATGACATAAATATTTAACGTTGACAAGATTTTAACATCTGACTTATTAAAAAATAATTAAAGAACGATAGAAATAGAGTCCAAACAATCAAACCCAACACATAACACGGTTTGTCGCGAACACAACGACCACAGACAATAAGGAAGAAAAGGTAAAGATCTAATTTATTTTCTTGATTTTTTTCTTCCTTTTTAAATGGGTTGTTGTATTATTTTGCTAAATCATAATAGAAATTCATATGTTCTACGGTAATAGAAATTCAAACTGTATAACTGAATCGAACTGTTTTTGAATTGAAATTGATTTATAAAAATTAAAAACTAAACAATTTTTTCAAAATTAATTTATCAACCGAACTGATTTTTAAAAATTAAAATTGAACTGAACCGTTTTTCAGCACGAAAAAATTGAACTAAATTAGTTTTTAGTTCGAAAAAATTAAAACTGAATTTATTTTTTTAGAAGTAATTACGGGTAATTATGTAAAATTTGAAAGAAAAAAAAAACTAAGTTAAAACAATTTAGTTTGGTTCAGAGTAATAAATCGATTTACTGATATATAAAACAGTTCGATTCGATTTTTTGAATTGAAATCCAATTCGATTCAATTTTTAAATAGTTATAATTCATAAACTTTATTCATCCCTATCTTCCACACCCAAACTCACAAATTCAGTGATCACACCCATTATATGACTGAGAATGGGTTAGCAGAAGCCCTAAGAACTTGTATGTGATTGAGGAGAAGAAAAAGATATAATAGCATTATGAGAGTGAGGAGAAGATATAAAGCTGAGGATGGAGAAAAGTTGAAATAGAAGAGGCTATGGTTTAGCTTCTGAGTTATTGGAATAAGGGAAGAAAAGTTGTTTTAAATTAAACTTTTAACGAGACAGATAAAAACAATTTCCATGTCAACGCAAATATCCATGTCATTACTTAAAAATTGTCACATCAATATTTTCAAATAAAAAATGGCATCTGATTTTAAATCAATTTTTTTTTTAAATTACAAAGTCAGTTTTATAGATTTTTTTTTAATGATTAAAATTAAAATAAATCATATTTATAAAGACTTTTTATATATTTAAGTCAAATTTTTAATATCAATAGTTATAAATATTTTAAAGTTCTTTTTATCATTAATTTAATATAACGATTTTGATTCTTTTTCAAAATTCAAGAAACTAATTTCTTAAATATAAAATTTTAAACATTTTTCTTTCTCAATATTGAACTCAAATGAATTTTCTTTGAGTCACAAGTTTACCCTAAAACGCTTATTTCACAACTTTAAGTTTAAAAGGAGTTCATCACTTTATTTTCAAAGACATTAATTTTAAACTCAAACTTTTTGCTCATGACCCTCAACTTAGTTAAAATTTAAAATTTTTACAAATCTCATAACTTAAACAAAATTTGTAAAGTTTAAAACTTAAACTTAAAATCATTTACTTGAAATCAACTAATTACATAATTTAAACACATAAAAAAATATATTACCTCTTTTTATTAGATTTAGTGTTTGACCTCTACAAAATAGAGTGGGTTTCTTTTATTTTCTAGTCTTTCAAGTAATACAACAACTCCGTAACAATTCCAATTTGGTCAATAAGTTTTGTAATAAAATAATAGGGTTTAAATTCATTCACTCAATCAACTCTAAAACATCTTAGAATCTCATCATCAACTCTTACTTATTTATATAAATTTTAAACTCTAATAATTATTTTTTAAATGACATTTGGTTATAATTACTTGACATCATTCACTTCACGTTTAAAAATTGTGTCAATCTTTTCGATTAATAATGCGTTTAGATATTTCTCAAACAAAATTCAATTCTCAACTCATTCAAAATCTTAAGTCAAATGCTTTGTCCAAATTTGAGTTGTTTTAAAATTCAAAAACAATAAAATTGTTCGACTATTTTAAAGGCTAAAAGATTTTCAATTCCAAATTGTAACTATTTTTACACATGATAACTAAAAATAATTCAATCTTAAAAATGCAATGCTTGTACTTTTATTTAAAAATAAGAGGCAGTAGTTAGACTCAGCAACACAATTTTCATACAAAACATAACTAAAAAACACTTAAATAAAGATTTTTTTTCTACAAGTTTTCAACATAGCTAAAACCACATTCTTATGTGTAGGTGTGGTTCATAATCATCCCAGAAACAAGTTTAACAACTTCAATGATTTAAACTAGAAGGACAGTCACACTATTGTATTTCATTTTTTTGTCATAGTCTAATATTAATTTATTAATATTTTCTCTCTCGGGCTTCTTTATCTGAACTAGTGATAATAACAATCACTTTGTTTTTAATACCAATATTCTTAGTCCAATTCACAAGGGCTTCTCATGCATCAAATATTTAAAATAAAACATAAAATTAATTAAATAAATTCATTACAATAATTTTTTACAATATTAATATTAGTTATAAGTATTTATATTTTATTTGTTGTTAAAATATTGATAGTATTTATACATATTTTATAACATAAAGGTAACAGTTTATCCATATCCATTAAACATTATAGAAACAAATTAAATAATTTTAAAATAAATTTAAAAAAAATTGAGTATCGAAAAACTATTTCACAAGTTTTCAATATAGAGGAGATTATCGTGAACTTCTAAAATGTTTGTATTAAGTTTTTCAAAATAAGTTTATCCATAAACTTGTGAGAAATATATTTTAAATTTTTCGTAATGATCTAAAAAAACAAATTTGCGTATCAAAATCATGGAATAACTCCAAAAAACTTTGAATGGTAAAAAATAGATTTGAATTTGTAAAAGTGAAAAAACAGTAAAGTTGACATTTTATAAAAAATGTGGGGATAGGAGTAAAATAATAGGAACATAGTATAGGGTGAAATTTTGAACATTTACTTATTGTTGTTGGTTTGGATTTTAAAGATAACATTGAACTATAAAATAATAGGCCAAAGACAATATTGAGACATTTATTTGATCACTTGACTTTCAATATAACATTTGTTAAATTACATAGAGAATATATCCATGAGTCTTTACAAATTATTCTAGTTAGATGATTGTTTCTCACTCTCCAAAGTTGCTTCTCGGGATTAGATTTCACGTAACAAATTGTTTCGTTGTATACAACAATTATGACTTTTCTCTGTTTAAATTTCCTTTACCCTTTTCTTTCTCTAATGACTAAAACAAGTTTATCTTTCTGACACAAATGGCTTCCTAGGAAGGAAAAACCAATATCGAACAACTAAGGATTGTTCCCCTCGGGTACAAGGAAAAATTTATTACAAGAGACCCCGGATTTTATTTTTTTTTGACAAGGAGGTTTCTTACGAGTGTTGAAACTTGTGAGAATGCAACTCTCTTGTTTCAAGGTAAAAAAACATTGTGGCTACTAGCATATTTGATTTTCTGTGAGGTTTAATTAGACAATTAGATTTAGTGTGGGTGACCCATTTCATTAATCGGTCGATACTAAACGTCACTCCAAAGAAGAAACGAAATTGAAACAGAAATGTGATTAATGACATGAACATATTGAGAGGATAGCCTTCTTACCAAGGCATAAAAATGAAAAACTTGATTGACAGTTTTAGACTGCGTGAAACACATGGAAGGGTAATTGAAAAGTTCCAGTAAACATGCAATAAGCATAAATAAATAAATATACTGAAAAGACATAAATTACTTTTGAACACAAACATATTCCATCTTTAAGTCTAAAACAACTACTGAAATAAATCAGCAAAAAGTCTAAACATTTAAACCATTGATTGTTTACAAGTTACCAAAATGAAAGGAAAACCTCACATTTTACTTGTATAAAGCCTCCATCAAAAATATAGAAGAATAACCTCAAAAGTTCTAAAATAGCCAAAGCACACAATTTCTAGGTCAATCTTTGAGCAGCTTCCTTGGCAATGAGCCTTTCCTTGGCTTTGGTTTTTGCTTGAGATTTGGAACCCATAATACCACCACCCCACTTCTTTCTGTTTTCATCAAACTTATCGTTGAAGTTGGCCTGAAGAAAGTAAAAAATGAATAGATTAAGTTAATGATATATCAAAAATTTGAGCACCAAAATGCATAACATAAAGAAAAATTTACAATCAAATCTCTAAGATTAAATCACCTTAATGGCTTCTAGGATTCTACTGAATTCCATTTTGTCTTCGTTCTTGACAGTTGTCAAGCACAAAACTGCAGCAGTTTTCTTGTGAACAATCTGCAAAAATTAGCCATTAGTTTAAATTAGTTGCAAATTATAATTTCACAGGAATTATATATAAAACTAGTTGTCAATAATTACAGTTCCCAGGCGTGCTTTTCCCTTGACAATGCAATAGGGAATTTCCATCTTCCTGCACAACGCTGGAAGCCAGACAACGAGCTCAATGGGATCGACATCATGGGCGATGACAACAAGCTGTGCCTTGTTCTGAGAAAGCCAAAATTCAATGTTAGTAAGTAATCATTATGCTACAGACCTGTGAGTCAGAGAATAAGCACATTTACACATAAATAAAAACATAAGGCATTATACCTGCTCAATAAGATAGGTAACATGGTTGAGACCATATTTCACAACAATAGGCTTCTTTGTCTCAACTGTTTTCCCCTCAGACTCGGCTTGTGCCCTTTTCAAAAGACGCTCTTTCTTTTCAGTTTTGTCTTCAGGCCTGTACTTGAGGAGCATCTTGAAAAGGTTGGTTGCTGCATAGCACATACATTAAATAAAGTCAGTGAGCACAAACTAGAAGCAATTACAATATTCACAACCAATATTACATGTAAAACAATGGATCATAATTCAAAACCATCATTGACAAACAATCTTCCCTTACAGAAGCCTAAATAGTCATAGTCATTAAAATACATAAATCACAAAACAAATAATGAACATTGCAAAACTAATTGTTACTATAGCAAGTAAAATATCGTATAACAATAAGCTCGCAACAATTTAAACTTTCCATAACACCTACCTATCATGTACCGTTTACAATCAAAGCACTCAAAGACATAAAGAAATTTAAGCTAAACGTTATATACATGTGGCAAGCGACATATTAAAGAACATCAAACACTCTGACAGCCAACTTTATCTTAGACATTATTAAACAACCAACATGAAAAAATATAAAACTGCAATAGGTCATTTTTACCCAAATTTATTTACCACCAATAAAAACTTTTCATGTAAACCCCAAATTTAAAATCATAATTATTCCTTCAGCAATCACACAACAATTTAAACAACATCTCTCATTTTACCTCCCATTACACATACTTATCGTGTATCAATTCCAAAAACTCAACAAAACAAACAAATTTGAGCTACAAACAATCAAATAAATAGTCACATACAGCCGCAAGCACCAAATCATAAAAAATCAAACAATCTAACAACACAGCCTTATCTTAAACAATATTTAAGAAAACAACAAGAACAAAAAAATGAAACCCCCAAATATATCATCTATTAAACCATTTCAAATAAACATCAAATTCAACCAATTCTAAAATAAAAATTGCTATTACATTAACACAAGGACATATAGCAACAAATTAATTAAAAAAATGAACAAATAACATTTTTGATTTAAGTTTAGTTAGTTATATTTACCAAGGTTCTTGTCGAGTGTCTTAGTGAACTGGTTGAGTGCTGGTGGAACCTTAAGCCTCTGCTTGAGGATCCTCTTCTTCCTCTGAATTTGAACGGTCTTAGGCCATTTCACAAAGCGAGTCAAATCCCTCTTTGGAGGTAAAGCACCACCGATCCCGAACTGCTTTGGCCTTTTCTCGAAAAGTGGGTTCGTAACTTTCTCTGGCTGCTTCTTCTTCGCAGCTACAACTGGTGCTTTTCCACCGCGCTTTGGTGCCTATAAAACAAACAGAATCACGTTAGTAAATAAGTTCAATTATGTAGATCGAAGTGAATATAGAGAGAGAGAGAGAGAGAGAGAGAGAGAGAACCATTGCTGCGGTTGTTGATGCAAGTGGCGAAGGAAGGAGAACGAGAATACAAAGTAGAAACCCTAAAGGCTTATGTGTGAGGTGAATTTAAAAGAGTTCTGAAAATGAGGGCTTTTTATTGACGGGTTGAGCCCAAAACCGATTCTGTCATTTCGGCTTTTTAAACTGAAACAGGCTTTTGAAGCTAAAGTTGTTCGGCCCAATTGATTATTGTAGTCATTTTTGTGTCACTCATCATATTAGTAGTGATTATATTGTTGTTGTTTTTTTTTTTTTTTTAGAGTAGTGGTGAAACTCTCACACAATAATTGTAGAGAAGAGAGTTATACTGGGTATGCAAACAAATCAAATGTATATGTAGCTGTGATTTCTACTTACACATGTATGTATGTCCTTTTATTATTGAGAATAAATTCGATGTATCGATAGTTTGAATTTATTTTTACTGTCAACTAATTATAAATTACCATTTGGTTAAGTTTTAAGTTAAATGTAACGAAAATTAATTTATTTTAGTGGGTGTTTGGTTTTACAATAAAAATAATTGATTTTAATTAAAAATTAATTGAATATATAAATTAATTTATATTTATATATCTTTTACGTAAAAGTGATTCTTATATGATCATATTATTTTGATAGTTTAAATTAAAATTATTTTTAAATATCTAATTATCAAAATAGGTATTAATTGTATTTGAAACTAAATAATTTTTTTTTTATTAACATATACCTCATTGACATATTAGATAATGATTTGAACAAAAACCTAAAATACCAACAATCCTTAAGCAAAAAGCCCTCACATATCCTCGAAAATTCTTTTTTCATTTAAATCCTAACATGATGACTTCACAATCAAGCTACATAAAGTATGATCATACATCATTAACAAAATGAAATCCCAACAACACTTCAAAAGCTTAAGCAACAATGGCATCAAAATAGAACTTTTTAAACTGAATTTGGTTATTCTAAAGTGATAAGTTAGTAAAGTGGGATAATCAAGAATGAATATTATAACTACTATGATTAGTTATTTAGCATATATTATCAACCATTGATTTGTTTATGAATGGTTAAAATTACTTACTTTATTCTCTAAAGTGAGTTGTTCACTTTAGAGAAGCCTAATCCATCTAGACTATAACACAACAACTAACAAAAAATCCTTGGAATCTATAATTAGATGGACAATTAAATGAACCAAAAGTTGTGATAAATGGTGGTGGAAATAACATTTCCGAATGACAAAGTATAAGTACAACGCAATCTTGGAGGTTTTGATTTTGGAGGTCAGAAAGATTCAATCTTTTACTGCAAATAACACAAAATAATGAATAAAACTCCAGCAAGATCGTTGTAACATGGTTTGGCATAAAATTATGAATGGTAAAAGGTAGCTATTGTTCCATATAACATGACAATTTTCACTTTTCAAATCAAATATCTTTTGTTGTACCTCATCAATGCATCTAAAGATTTTGCTTGAGTTATCATGTTGTACTCTAATATTCTTTAAAGTGTTAAGAAAATATTTTGGTATCTCTCATTTTCATCGAGCTAAATATTGCATCTTATATCCATATTTTTCAAATCTTTCTAGGCATTGAAATTCCTTTTTGATCTATATTTGTCATCCAACAAAGTATACAACAAATTATCACACACATATTTTTTAATATGCATAAAATCTAGATTATAACATAGTCAATTAAACTCCCAGTATTGAAGTTCAAAGAATATACATCTTTTTATTCCATTGTAAGTTCCTTATCTAGATATATTTTTCCTACCATCCAACATTGCTCATCTCCTTAATGCAACATCAATATTTTCCACTTGTTTAGATTTCATTTTTTATGTGCTTCTATCAAAGCAAACATGATTTATGCACAAAAAACGATGATGACCCATAAAACACCATTTTTTTTTACTATGACGAAGATGACAAGGTTCTGTATCAAATTTACAGGTTAGGCACGCCAAATCTGCATGCGTATTCCAACCAGACAAATTACCTATGCTAAGAAAGTCACTTATTTTCCACATAAGAGTTATTTCCATTACAAAAGTTTCATTTTCAAAGCATTAAGTATTACTACACTATCATTCCATAATGCATTTAACTCATTCACAAGGAGGTAAGTAAATATCCATATTATTTTCGAGCATTTGTTATCCATGAATAATCATCAATAAGATGATGTAAGTGTATTTCATACACATCCAAGGAGGAATATTGTATGAAATCAAGAACACTGACCAAACATTATAGAGAAAACTCAATGTCTCAAAAGGGTTAAAAACATCACTAGCAAGACTCAATCGAATATTTCAATGATTAGAGGCAAAATCATGATGCATCAAATTAAATATTTACGATGCAAATGTGTCTCAATAAATTTAATATCATAGTCATTGCTTTGTCACTTAATCCACGCAAGACCTTTATATGATATAATTTGATTATAAATTCAAGTTTAGTGTACTTGCTTTCTTCATGCAATGTCTGATTTCCATCATTAAGAATCTCATCATCCATTGTGGGGGAAAATAATTTTTAGACGCGAGATACTTAAAAAATTGAAGGATTGTTCAATTAAAGGCGGTTTTTTACCCCCTTTAAAATAAAGGAAAATGATATGTGACAGTCTATTGTTATCTAAAGGACGATATATAAAATGAAAGAAAAAAAAATTAATTTTAGGTTTAGATGTTTTTGCTAGAAGAAAGTAGAAAGGTGATTGGGATACACTTCAACTTAGTCTCGTAGCAGTTAAGGCAGCAAATTGCATGCCTTAAAGATTGTTTGATACGTTTCTGAAACCATCTCAAACAAGAATTTATTTCTAGTCTACTAAATAATTTATATAATTGCAGCTAAATTTTTTAGAGTTATAGAACATGTAGATGGAAAATACACAAGGAATGGAGGTTTAAATTCAATATTCAACTTTTAAGAAATTTGTGGGCTATTAAATAGTGAAAATAGATCAAGTAAAAATAGAGGCAATAAACGTAGATAAGAAAGATAATACAATAGTTTATCCTAATTAACTACCAACTCGGTAGCTACGTTCAATCTCTTCATCCAAAACGATTTAATCTAATAATTCAACCAAAATTACAACCACTTAACTTCACAAGTTAATTCTTCTCAATAGCCAACTTGAAAATCATAAGTCTTTGAGGATTTACAACCACTATTGGGTCAGGTTACACAAGTATTTGATTTCTATTTATGGCTTTACTCTCTTTGGAGGATGGTTACAATATTGTTCTCAGACTTAACACAACTAGAATGATATTACAATTGAGTTCTAAATATAAATTACATGTTTGATGATTGATTGATATCCATCTTGTATATTTTTTATCCTTGTTGCTTCGTATATGGTTGTGTTTTTGTTGCTTCAGATATGGTAATATTGGTTTCCTCAAGTGGTACAAAACATTTATAGATGCTAACTGTTTGAACTTTTCAAATTGTTGTTCTTCTTCCAACGTTCAGATTATTTAATTCTTGTTACTTCAATTTTCTAATCTTCATGTTGCATTCAAGTCCTAATGATTGTTGCTTTGATTTGTATCCAAATGTGTAGTCGATCATTGCTTTGAATTTGTTTTTTGTTCTTGAGTTTTGAATTTTCTAATTGTTGTTTGACGGTTGTTGAAATTCATTTCTTGATTGTTGTTTGTCAGTTACTGAAATTCAATTCTTGATCATTGCTTTGTTTCTATTTGATGAGATATTCAATTCGGTGTAATTAATAATGTAATTGACTTTACACTTTAATTCATTCAAGTGTGGACAAAAATAAGCTTGATCATTTGAATCTTTCATATCTGAGTTAGAGGCAGTGAGCCTTCACCAAATTTTGTTTTTGAGTCGTATGTAGAACGTGTCTTTAGAGTCAGTTTCTAGAGTAATGACTTTTATTAGAGTGAGACTAGTTGACTTTTTCATATCATGTTGACTTTTTCATGTTGTGTTTGACTTCTTCATTATAGTCATTGACTTTTCTCATAGTCAGACACTTGCTTTTGTTCGAGGCAGAGTCTACAAATTAGTCATAAGTAGTGTGAAGTTTATAGCAGCCCCAATCATCTTCTAGTATTGAATGATTGGCCAGAGGCAACTTAGTAGATATAGAGTCAACATTGTAAATTAGAGTCAAATGCTTGTCTCTGAGTTGCTTTGTTTGAGGCAACTTGTTGAAGCATGTTGCACTTGACTTTAGAGTCTTATCTTCAGAGGTAGAATATTTGAGAAAAATTATCAGATTCAGATCCTTAGACTAAGATACTTATATGCAAAGGTAGATCCTTAGAGGCATCTCTTTTGGAGACAACAAATGGAGTGTGTTTTTCCTTTCGTATGATATGCCCTTTTATTTTGTTTCCTCTTAATTCACTTGCTTCCTCTGATGTACAGTTTAAGGCAACGAATGGCGCGTGTTGTTCATTTCCTCTGATTTGTTTGTTTCTTTTGTTGACTTCCTTTGGTCACTTCGCCATGTTATATCCTCTAATTGTATCATCTGGTGATATTCTCTGGTGGATACGCTTCTTCTGGTCCTAGACGCATCATTTAATCTTGAACATTTCCTCTAGCTTATTTTTTGCACACTCAATTAAATTATTAATGCAATAAATTGTTCTCACAAAATAACTTTTATTATCATCAAAACAAGATAAGAAATTGTTCTTCAAACCATCTTGGTTCTAACAGAGCAAGATAACTAACTAACTGCCCAAAAAAAAATTTGACTTCTTAATTGAGTACCACTTTTAACATACTTAATAACAATGGTAACTCACATGCAACCATATTAGTCATCATGGTTTACAACTTATTTATTGCTAATATAGATTTGGGCATATTCTGAAGTCACTTAGTTATGTGGTCAACACTTTATTATCATGAAGAATTGTAACATTTATCAATTGGTTAAGACTTTACTATGAAAGTTGTGTCAATCTTTTTCTTTGTGTAGGTTTTGAATGATTAAAAATGCATCTTGCTATTTATAGGTCTTATTTAGACTTACTTAGTGTTGTACTTTAATTATTTCTCTTATTTAGTCTAATATTTAGTGAGAAGGTTCCTGATTGTTTGTTGAAGTTAACAAGGTGAACCTAAATCAACATTATTACATCTTTCACAATTATTATCTACACTTCAACCATTATCATGTTTTGATTTTGCATTATTTCTTTTTATTTCTACCACTTCAAGGTATTTATTCCGATCCCTTGCAACATTTTAGTGAGAAATTTATTTATAAATAAGGTTTTTAGGTTTTAGTTGATGGTTTTCATGTAACTTGCTCTTATTTGTATTTTTCCTTCTATCTATCTGCAAAGTTATTCAATGTCTTATCTCTTATTGAGTATGTTTGTGGAATTCATTTAGATTCAAGTAAAATAACTAGAAAGTAAAGAAATATGTCTCACGTTTTAATGATTAATTTCAGCAATGTTCATTATAGAACTTTTTAATGTTCAGTTGATTACCAAGAGATGTTTCATATTAATTTTGGTAGCATTTGAATCACATTTGTTAAGCCATATTGATAATTTCTAATTATTAAATTATTTTCAATGTCAGGAGACACAAATGCAAAACATTTACTGTATCAAAAGATGTTTTTATACTCAACATCAATATTTGGTTTTCGTGACTATAAGCCTTTGGTTGTTGTGACTATAAGCCAAACATATTGCAAATGTGAAAAACTATTCATCCAAATTGTGTTTGTATCTATCTGAATACATCTTAAATAGCCCCATTTTTTTTAGTCTTATAATTTTTCATAACATTATTTTAGGAATTAAGAAGTCAATAAACTCGAAACTAAGATACCCTTTGTAGAAAATAATGCACTATAATATAACTGTAGCATATTATATATATATATATATATAT
>JBBPBS010000629.1:6684669-6704060 GCA_037974835.1 Cicer judaicum | reverse complement strand
CACACATATATATATATATATATATATATATATATAACTCAATATAAACTATAAATTTCTTAAAAATTCTTACCAAGTAAATTAACTCTACAAATTTTTGTAAAATTTTAAAACTATTTTACACTTTATTAAATAATTTTAAATAAACATATAATAAACTTTAAAAAAATATAATTAAGTATCAATAGCTAGATTATATATCTACGAATTTATATAAAATTTTGTGTATTTAATAATTAATATATTACATCAATAATCAAATATTCAATTAGTAAAATTCATCGTTTATATTGAGTTATTAAAAAGAGTAACTCATCAGAGAATTGCCGATAGAGTCAACGAATTCAAATCCTATGTATTTCTATACTATATACATAAGTCTAAACATGAGCAATAGAACTCTCAGATAAGCTGATTTCATTTCTATAAGTACTTATTACTTCTTCTTTTCCACTCCATTTTTCAATTATTGGCATCACATACGCCAAAGCCTAAGTTCTGTAGAAATCCCCCCTCAAATCTAAAATGAAACATGTAAACTTATAGGCCATAAGTGCTAAGAAAATGTCTTGATCTCATCCAATGGTTAGGTTATTTCATTTTTCAATTCTTAACATAACTCAATAATCATTTAGCCAAATGAAATATGAATTTGATAGGAAAATTAAAATTGTGTTGACTAGAGTTCATACCACCCTCATGATAATAACTTTCACTTTCATAGCTTATTCATTCAAACAAATGAACTAACTCATAAGTCATACCAACTCATACTTAATAGGCTATTCAAATTATTTTACCATAGTAAATAAATAAACACTCAAACTTTTTTATAAGTTATGCTATGTACCAAAACTATCCTATATTATTTTTTTTATAGACAAATGTTAGTAGTTAGTTAATTAGTGGGGAGTAAAAAATATAGCTATCATGTATTATGTAAAAAGTGTGATTTATATAGTTGCTCTTGATTCAATGTAAATTATTTATGAGTTGTTTCGTGATCTAACATCTTCATATCTTTTTTAGTACTCTTTCATTATTCCTTAACTCACAAAAATATAATTATATAAAGCATGAAAATAAAGTTATATAATCTAAGTTATACTTTAGACACAGTTCCTCCTACCATTCACTAAATTTTTACATTTTGTTTTATAAACTATTACGAAGACATAAATACTCACTTTCTTTATCTAAATCTAAGGAATCCAATTGAGGATAAAAATGTATCATAAGAACCTTATTTTGCATGCTTTTGAATAATTTTAAAGTCATTTTTTTTGTGCTTCACGTTTTAAGGTAACTTTTTAAAATTAGTTTTTTTATTTTATTTTTAAAAGATTGCCTTTAAAAATGTATGTTTTCCGTAATTTTGATTTTAAAATGCAAATGTCATTAATAAATAGACGAGAATAAAGTTAAGAAGTCACTAACAATAGTAATGCTTTTGAACGTCTATTTTTTGCTTGAAGATTGAAAATAGTTAGATGTGTATTCTCTATCTAAAATTTTGTTGCTCTTCATTTATAATTTTTTTACTGATATTCTACCTACAATTCCTTTTTGATATATCATATTCTATTATGTATTTATATTCTTTTTTCAAACACTATTGATACCTTTAACTTTATTTAAGATGAACAAAGTAATTGAACATCATTGCGGGTCAATAACTAAATGTAACAAATTATAAATTATAATTATTTGCGCACAAAAAAAGTACCTACGATAATTTCCTGTAACAAAATACCATTTTACTAAAAGTTACTGTAGGATTTATCACTATTTTAAGAATTGTGGGAAGTTAAAACGACAAAGAAGTAAAGTCGTTTAATTAAAGTTCCCTTGACTAGACGTTCCACCAAGGAGTGAGTCCCCAACCAACCCCGTGCTTACTACTTCCTTCTCCGGCCGAAGCCAAACTGAAACTCGAAGCAGCGATCGCATCGCATCATGGACAGTAAAAACGTCGTCGTTTGCGACAACGGAACCGGGGTACTTCTCTCTCTCTCTCCAATTTCCGCATCTAATTTCAAAATCAAACCGCATTGCAACCGATCCAAGAGATCTTAGAAAAATAAATCACCGAAATCTCAAATTTGCATTAAATTTTGTATATTTCATGTAGTGTGTTTTCCAATTCTATATTTAACAGTTTATATTTCTTCTCATTCTGATGTCATTGTTTATTTTATTTTTAAATTGTGTTTCTATTTAAATTCAGTATGTGAAGTGTGGTTTTGCTGGGGAGAATTTCCCTACCTCCGTTTTTCCTTGTGTGGTTGGGAGGCCTATGCTTCGATACGAAGAATCGCTCACTGAGCAAGCGCTAAAGGTATGTCAAACTTCATTTCTAACACTTTATGTTACAAATGATCTTGAGGTGTAAAATTGGTTTTTGACATGTTCTGTTGCTCTCGAATAAAATTGATTTTGCCTTCAGAATTGATTCAACAAGCTAATATTCACAGTTTTTGAGTACAAATGTGATTTTTAAACTGAAATTTATTGTTCAACTCACTTTTACTTATCCAAACATAAACTACTTTACATTCAACTCACTTTTAACTAATATCAATTTATTCAAAATCAATTTTAGTCACCATAGAACCAAGCCTATACTTAGATTATTATTATATGTACTTTGTTTGATGTACAAGATGACATTTAGTTGTTATTATGAAAGTCATTTATGTTTTGGTAATTTTCCATGGGGAGGAACTTTCTCCACCCTGCATTTCTAAAAAATGACACATGTTTTTGAAAGTGTATTTTTAGACGATATAATTTATTAAAAAATGTACTTTCGGATGGCACAATTATTTTTCTTTCTTCTGGATGTGTACAATTGAAGTCATGTTGGAGGTGGGAAAGTTACTCCCTTCTCAATGCCTAGTTGTTCAGAGTCACACATTGACTAGATATATGACTTTGAGTTTGGTGGGGTGAGTTTCTTCCACCCGCATTTGTCCACCCTTCAAGTGTCTGTTTTGTGTGGTTTAATTAAATTCTAATCCCAATTTTTTTTTATAAATAAAATTTAGGGTGAGGGGATGGTGCACTAGTCCAAGGTAGGAAAGGCCTTTGGGCTCAAAGAACACTTACAAAGGGATTTAAATTTGCCTCCTTCCAAGCCCTTGGAATTATTCCTAATCCAAATTGAGATGATATTAGAGACTATTTCAGATATGTTATTGGGCCAAGATTTTTCAATTTGTATATGTTCATGCCCCAAATGTCTTATCGTGGGCATGCAAGACTGTATCCCTGTCATTCCATCCTTTTCTAAACGCAAGTGAGTGTATCGACTGTTTAGAGTCCCACATCAACTAGAGTCCAGAGCAATGTCCTAGGTAGTGTTTACAAGGTTGCGGCAGCTCTTGCCTTACAAGTCGGTTTTGTCTCTTATTATACGCACTTTTAACTTCCTGTTTTTAAAGATGTTGCTCAGGTCTTTGTGACATTTATTATTTATTTATTTACCTTTTAAATTATGTTCTATTTAGGATATTGTTGTTGGCGAAGGATGTGCAGACTTGCGGCATCAGCTTGATATATCTTATCCTGTAAACAATGGAATTGTTCAAAACTGGGATGACATGTGTCATGTGTGGGATCATGCATTTTTCAATGAATTAAAAGTAACCTTCTGGTACTTTTTTTTTCTCATTGTTCTTTCATCTCTGACTGCGTTGATTTCATAGCTAACTCCAGTACACCATTTTCCTTGACAGATTAACCCTCAAGACTGTAAGATTTTACTCACAGATCCGCCTCTTAATCCCTCAAAGAATCGCGAAAAGATGGTTTGTGGATCAACTGTGTGCTTCCTTTGGCTAATTTCTTAAATATTAATTGTTTTAAATATTGTTGTTTATGTGATTTGACCTGGCAGGTTGAGACAATGTTTGAGAAGTACAATTTTGCTGGAGTTTTTATCCAAATCCAAGCTGTTCTAACATTATATGCTCAAGGTGCTTATAGAGATGAGTGAAGGTTGATGTTTTGTATTGTTTTGTGTTTTTTTTATCTCATCCTAATTAGAGTTACGTCCCCTAATTGCTGTTTTATGACAAAACCAAAAATCATCAAAATCAATGAACTCATTTATTGTTTTAACTTTTTGAATGTTTTTCCATGTATAACCTTATGGAAAATTGTGAGACATTAAATACACTCACTAATATTAAAAGGACAAGCATTTTAAATGAGGGTAAAAAAGTAATTTAAACAGTGTATACACATTAAAAATTGTAACCTTTTGTTATAAATGGAACCAAAAACTTCTCCAAAAGTTCTCCTATAATTAGGGCCGAGGGTACTAACTCTAATCATAACATATAGGTATTTATACACCTTAGCTATTTTATGATTTGTTATAATTTTATTCACCATATGTGGTGACATCGTATACCCTTGGAAAACTCTCTTCATCGGTATGCATTCTTTGTGCTTTCTTAACATTTCTTTGCTTGTGTCAGGTTTGCTGACTGGATTAGTTATAGACTCGGGTGATGGTGTCACTCATGTGGTAATTAACATCTGTGCTACTTAATTATCATGCTGATCACTATGATGGTGCTACTGCTAGATTATATCTCTTTCTTATATAACCATGTTGTCAAGCTTTACAAACTTATGCCTTTTTGGTTTCTCATAACAAGTAGTGGATTAGATGAACCTTAAGAAACTAAATCAAAGATTTGATAAGTCCACAAATATTCTAAATAATGTTGTATTTTCAACCTTAAGAAACATTGACGCAGAAATGCTGTGTTGGCTGACAAACTCTATTGAAAAGTTGGTTATGGATGAGTTCGATGGATTGAAACCTGTTCGGTGCTCATCTGATAAATAGAAAGGATTCAGCCACAATCACAAAGGGGAACGCACCAGGTTTAGGCCTAGAAAAACAAAAAATTGCAGCTGGCTTACTCACAAAGAACTTTTTCCTGGATATTTACTTTACTCACACAATTCTGCATACATTACTGCAGTTAGTGCTTTCAGTTTAGTGCACGATCATTGTCATCAATTTGTTTAGCATTGTTTATAACTTCATATTTAGGGATTGCTTACTTATTTGTTATTATTAATATACAATACTCCCTCCGCCCCTTATTATAAGATCCTCCAACAAAGTTTACACATATTAAGAAAAATTGTAGTAATAAATTTGTCACAAATATGTGATACTTCTACATATTTATCCCTACAATTATTGATATCATAAGAGAGAAAAAGATTTATGTTTCTCAATGGTAAATTAAATAGGGGCATTTTTGTAAAGAAATCATTTATGCATGTGGAATTTTGAAAATGGTCTGATATTAAGGACAAAGGAAAAGTGAAAAATGGTCTTATAATTAGGGACAGAGGGAGTATATATAATATATAATTTCATTGTACATGAATGTAAGAATGTGCCTTCTATCATATCATGACACATCTTTAATGGTTCCACGCAATTTGGAGATATGCAAATCAAATATTTGTGTAGAGAATTTAAATCAAATTTTTAAAAGAAAATTATATTCTCCTGTATGGCATTTTCATGATGCAAGGATGAAATGGTGACATCTTGTGTTTCATCATTTCTATTTGTTGAAGCATAATTTTTGAATATATATACCGACTGATCATCCATTCACCAATTATCATCTTGGCACAGTCACTATGTAGATTAGATCCATGGTTTAAGGAAGCAAAAGGTGGTTAACAAGTTCAGTTTGATGACAAATTAATATTTGAAGTTCATTCGGAAAATGTTAGTGATGAAAGTTTTGATCCAGGTTCCAGTTGTCGATGGCTATTCATTCCCTCATCTGACAAAACGAATGAATGTAGCTGGCCGACATATAACTTCCTATCTTGTTGATTTGCTTTCAAGGAGGGGGTGAGGGCTATTTTCTTTTCAATTTAATTGTTATTTCAGTATGTCAGTATGATGAAAAGTTGACCCTTTTTATGCTTCAATCCTAACTGGAACACAATCTTCTTTCCTCAAGATATGCACTGAATAGGAATGCTGATTTTGAGACTGTCAGGGAAATCAAAGAGAAGCTATGCTATATAAGGTTGGAATCAAATCTCAAGCCAAACTTTGGTTTTGTGTGGTTTGTAATGTTCTTTCAATAACTCATTTATTTTCCTGCAGCTATGACTACAAGAGGGAATATCAGTTGGGGCTTGAGACCACTATCCTTGTTAAGAACTATACTGTAAGTTGATATCCTGAATTTCTTGAAATCTGTATAGGACTAGTTCTGTGTATATGGTTATTGATTTTAGTTGACAATTCTGGTTGAAATGACTTGTCTGAAGAAGACACATGTGGCTCAAGTTCTGCTAGGACTTATGTTCTTCAACGTGTTTCTTTTCATATGCTTTTCAAGCTTTTCTGTAACCAATTCATAATTCTTGTGCCTTAATGCATTTATGTAGTATGCTTATCAGTATTATTGTTATTATTATTTATTATTAGGGTGAATTTTGTTTTTAGTTCCCTAACTTACTGTAATTATCCATTTTAATCTTTAGACTTTCATTTGTCCTTGTTGGTTTATTTTTGTCCCTACAATATAAGATTTTTTTGGGTTTCAGTCCCTCCCCGTAATATTTGATTTATGTTCAACTAGTCCTTGTAAATAAATGTTACATGGACTAAAGTGAGAAAAAATATTATATTATAGGGACTAAAACAAAACAACAGAAACCAATTGTAGCACATTTCAAAACATTTGGAACAAAAGAAACTTTATAAACTTATAGATTAAAACTGCAATTACCCCAAGTTCTTGGAGGAATAAAACCATAATTAGTCTTATTATATCCACTTGTTTAGGGTTCATGTATGCATGAGGTTCGAGGGTGTCATTACTCATTAGTATTAAATTGCATGTCAAAAGGTGGTGGTCACTAATATACTGTTTATGATCATATCACTTATTGATTTGCACTCTCTAAACCAGCTTCCAGATGGAAGGGTCATTAAAGTAGGCACTGAAAGGTTCCAGGCTCCTGAGGCTCTTTTCACACCGGTAGGTACTTGGTGCCCATTTCACTTCAATTTTCTCCAAATCAGATTTTCAAACCCTCTCAGAATGATTATTGTATAAAAGGATCTTTGAACGTAACTATTTTTATGGTGTGTCAGTGCAATCTAGCTAAACATATAGCGCCTATAATTTTCTGGCTTATATTGCTTGGCGTTTCCCCCCTTCTTGCAGGAACTTATAGATGTTGAAGGCGATGGAATGGCTGACATGGTATTTCGCTGCATTCAGGAAATGGATATTGACAACCGGATGATGGTATGATCTCAGTTTTAAATTTTTATTCTTTAATATCTTTGTCTGAAGTTATTTTTTTTACATATTTATTATCCCCATTTAAGATTTTAAAGGATTTAACGGTGTCTTCCATATCTAGAAATTTAATGATGCAAGTGTGAAATGATATTTAGTACTTAGCTATCATTTCTGAAATGACATTTAATGACAGCTATTAGTCATCTTTAAATATTTAGTTATTCTTGTTTTCTACTTTCAACCAGCTATCATATTTGTTGGATCCACTGTGTTCTCTCTTTCTTTTGCACGGGTCTGTAATTGAATAGTTTTTATGTTTCCTTTGTTTTTGTAGTTAATTTGGAGCTGTCATTTGATTAATACTGAATTATGGACTTTAAAATTTACCCCGTCTACCTCACTTGCATCATGCATTTGCAGTATTTCAAGTTGCAAAAGCAGATTTTGTTACCTCTCATTTACTCTTTGACTGTCATGTCAACACTATGGGGCTCTTTGGTAGGAATGGAGATCACCATATACTTGCTCAGTATAAAAATTGAGGAATCGGAAAGTAAAATACTAAATTTCACTTTGGACCATAAATTTTTTGAAAAATATTTTCATGCCGAGTTGACCACTTCTCCAACTACTCAACCTAGTAAATCCTCAAGCTGTGTTAGTTGTTTGATTTTTAATGACCTCCACCTGCTTTTAGATATTTGTAAAGGTTCATGAATAAATTACATTTTCATTTTCCGTCTTTCCAAATGAGTATCATTATAGTAGTCCCTAAATTGAAGAACTTACTCTTATGATTAAAACCACTTCAGCTGTAGATAATCTTGTACATAACTTGCACAGTACAGTCCTCCTTCCTCTGCTATTGTATTTTGAAAATGTCACAATTTTTTTCACATTATGTTCTGAGCTTTTGTCTTGCAGCTTTATCAACACATAGTTTTAAGTGGAGGGAGTACCATGTATCCCGGATTACCAAGCCGGTAGTTGTTTATTTCTCTTTTACATTAGCTTTAATTGTCCTTAATCTTTTGTGTTGCTGAGTTTTTTGATATCATCATTATATGTAATCATTGAACATGTATTGCATGATATTTTTATTGTATATATAGTAATAATAAAAGTTAATGCATCATATGTATGGCTACATATTTTTGATCACCTATTGTCCAGTACGAAAAATATTTACTGTACCTCTCGTATATTTTTCTTTAGACAAAATTGTCTTCTAGAACTCTATATTATATATTGGTTATTTGAAAACTAATGACTGTAGATTCCTTTTCATCTCAGTTTAATGATAAGCTTTTCTATACAGTTATAAACTGGACATATTGCAAGCTAGGTTACACTCGCCTATGCATATATCATTTTAAAGATGCCTAATTCTTGTTATTATGTTATGCATTAAGTAGTATATTTCTAGAATCTAGATTGTTTTGAATATCAATTTATGATGTAAACAAATAATTTTGGAGGTCCTTTTTCTCTGCTTTTACTTTTTTATCTGTTGGACATGGTCTTAAATTGGTTTTGTTTTTCTTAGTGTGTTTCCAAAATAAAGTTGGTAAAACTGTTTCCTTTCTTTCTTGCCCATTTCAGATTGGAAAAAGAAATACTTGATCGTTATCTCGATGTTGTTTTAAAGGGCAATAAAGACGGATTGAAGGTAAGCATCGATTTTATTTTCTTTTTGCTTCTGCAGGTGTATCCTGTGTATATTATTGAAGATACTATTTTTCTTCTTGTATTTTAACATTTATTGTAATTTTGGTTTTTGGTAAAAGGGTTGTCCGAGTAAACAACTTATGAAGTTCTTATCTATTAAGCACTTACTCCCTCTCTCCCAAATTAATAGTCACTTTGGCAATTTCATACAAATAAAGAAATGTAAATCATTTGAAATGGAAGAAGAGAGAGTAATAAGTAGTAAAGGGTAAGATAGGAAAAGAAACATTTTCGTTGATATTGTAAAATGACTTATAATTTGGGACGGAGGTAGTACCGTGTAAGTGTTTATGTATATAAACTGCGTTGATTGTCAAAGAGATAATAAGCAAAATTTTGGGTAAACTTGGCGTTCCTTTTAATTTGTTCTAAATTTTCATGTTTTGGTGATCAGAAATTACGATTAAGAATTGAGGATCCACCACGTAGGAAACACATGGTGTACCTTGGAGGTGCCGTCCTTGCAGGAATAATGAAGGTTTGCATTAAATTTGAATTTTTGCTTGTTGCTATTCATACCTTTATATTTAGTAGCTGTGGATGTCATTGGATTTGACTAATCTATAGTGCAAAATTAAAATCATTTTTCAAAAAGTTATTGGTTAAGATATTTAGCCACTTTATAGTTATTAGCAGAAAGATGAATACTAGTGTAGCTATTTAGCCACTTTATTGTGTTCGTTGTATGATGTTTGTTTGAATTTAATTTACTTGTTTCAGTTTTATAATATCTATGCTACTTGAACTTATCTAAATTTTAAATTTTAGTTTTAATATTTAAGTTGTATGTTTTTAAATATAAATTTGGACAAGAAAATTGTTATGAAAGACAAATTTGTACAGAAAAATGTCCGATCAAAATTAATAGTTACTTTTAGAGTTCCTTTTATAGTATGATATATGATTATATGTGTGCATGTATTTTATCTAATCAAAGTTTATAACACATGGCATTTACTCTCTAAATTACATCTTTCACTTTTGAGGATCCAAATAATTTGGGTCTTCCCTAGTTTGAAAACAAGCATAATCTGAGAAAGTTTGTCAATGGTGGTTAAAATCTAGGATGCACCAGAGTTTTGGATCAACAGGGAAGATTATCTAGAAGAAGGAATTGCATGCCTGAGTAGGTGTGGCCAAGCTTGACTTATCGAGTTCCAGTGATCACACTGAAAATAAGTGATTATTTCTTGTATCAAAAGCACATGAGAGGCTGAGTGATGAATACTCAAAGCTATTGAAATTGCCTTCAACAGCTTGCATTAAATGCCGTTGTCCCTGTATAGCTAGTTGTGTGAAAGCACAAGAAGTCTTGTTTCTTAATAGATACGGCAAAAGAATTCACGTATCCTGCTACAAAAATTGTTGTAACTTAGCTGGCATAAAATGGTGAACAGAAAACACATTGTAAATACTAAAAAAGGTTTCATTTCATGTCTGTGTTACTTTGTTGAATGTTGATACAATTGGACACATCTGTGTTGGCAATAGCCAAGTTAATGGATTTAAGTCTCGGATCACGAAAGTGGTTGAATTTTGGGCTCCTATGTCGCATCTAAATGAGATGAGGTATACCAATTATAGCTGTGAAATGCAATGTGCTTCTGATTCAAGTGGCACATTATTTATTGAGTGTATATTTGGTTCCTGTTTGGATTGACAAAATCTAGTAACCCACTTGTCAATTTCAATTTCACTGTAGAATCAAACATACAATGTACTTGCCAATTACTATATTTGTTACTTTCTAATTGTCATTTTTAAGTTATTTACAAATACTAAGAAAACTAATAAATTGTTACTTTTCATGAAATTATGTCTTTTGCTTAATGCTCTTAACTATTTTTTATTTCATTTCACATTTTTTTTCTCTGCAATAAATAGTCAAGGTTAATTTTGACAGTCAAATAATTATTACTACTTGTAAATTTTGAAAACGACATATTAAAAGGAACATTTTTTTGTTGTATAAAAGCGACACTTGAAAAAGAATAGAGGGAGTAGTTGTCTTTATCATATGTGGATATTATCACGGTGTTGATTATTGAGGTAACAGTTAAAAGTTGGGGACAGAGTGAGTATTCAACAGGAGAAGGTTGATTGTGATAATTATGGTTTGGTGCATGGTGCAATCCCATATCAAGCAAACAACATAGCTATTCACAACAATATTATGTTACATTGTTATTTTTTAATGGTGACTTGTGGTTCCAGGCATGCCATGACTTTTGAGTATCATTTGTTTGCAGGTTACACTTAATTATAGTTGAGTACAACCTTGTATGAAGTTTAGCTGGATTAATCTGTTGTCTTTTGCTTATGAGCATAGTCAATTATACCTAACCAATTTACTTAGTATGATGTAATATCTATGTTACACAACAATAATTACTATTTGAAAATGAAAACCACGGGGAAGTAAAAAAGAAAGGAACCAAGTAGACATTAAGATTCAAAAAACACTAACGTATATACTTACATATCACTCCTAAAAAATTATCACATTAATAACGAAAATTAAATTCACAATCTCGTGAATGTGAACCGATTGAAAAATAAATATTACATGACATCAACTATATTAATTTGGTGATGTCAAGTTAAAATTTAGAAAATTCCTTTTAAGTTTCATCTTAAAATTCGCTTTAGACCTCTATATGTGTTAGGTCGACTCTGAACCGTATTATAAAGGTTTTCGATCAAACAAGTTGATAAGAGGTGTCTATGTATTTTCAAAAAAGACAAGGGGTGTCTCTGTTTACAATAAAACTTATTGGGAAGAAAACGAGGCATATCTCTAAAACGCCAACTTCAAAAGTAGTTGAAGTCACTCGATTAATGAGTTATACTCGAATTATTTAAAAGATTTCGATTTGAAATCTTAACTCAAATAATATTTAATTAAATTTTATTTATCTCTTGAGTAAACTTTAAATTATCATAATTCACTTTTTTGAAAATTGTAGTGTTAATGACAAAAGAAAAATATGAATTTTAGGCTGCCTTTAAAAATTGCAAGTAAATTATCACAACCAATTAAAATCAACCACATGTATTGCACTAACTTTTTATTTTAGAACTTTAGCTTTGACACAATTAATGGAGTGTATATGTTGATTTTAATTTGTTGCTGGTAACTTATCCACAATTTTTCAAGACAACCTATGTCTCACCAAAGAATAATCATGGTTTAAATCGAAAAATAGAATCTAGTCTAGTGTGAAACAGAACGACCTACTTGTATTCTAAAAATGTGTTAAGAAACTAAACTATAGATATTGTCACTGTGCGTAAAGTATTGAAATTAAACATTTACTAATAATTGTAGTAATTATACGAACAAAAATTAACAAGAGTTTAATGAACATGCACTATCACTATCAATGTAAAACTATTTACACCGACATAGTTTTACTTGAGTTATTGATTGTGTAGTTATTTTATGATGATAATCTACTATTTTTTTTCTTTCTAATTTAGTGTATGATGAGGATGAAAGACTTTGTAGAAACTTTATATAGGGTTCGACGGAGGGTGTCATGTTTTTCACAATTTGAGAATGGTTAACGCTAGTTATACGATGAAGTTGAGGTGGAATATGATTATCAATCAAAATGACCTTTGGATTCAAATTATATGCTCAAATATAATTGCGGCAACTTGATTATACCATATTAGAAATGCATACTCTATTAGATTTTGGCTTGATGATTGGGCATTTGGAGTTGGTAATTTATGCGATCATGGAATAGTCATTCCTTCATATGTTGTGAGCTTTCCTGCTAGTGATTATGTTGTTGATAATGGTTGTAACCGATCTATGATTAATCAAGCCCTTCCTAATATTATATGCACACAAATTGCAAGTCTTAGGCCTCCTCTTGCCGGTCAAGATGATTTTCCTATACAAATTGTTTTTAATGATAATTTTTCACTATTAAATATATTTACCAATCTATGTCAATAGAGGACTCTACTCTTTTTGAGTCTCCTAATTTTAATCTAGTGTGAAAATTGACTACTTATTCTTTGGAAGCTTTCACACGGACAATTTCTAACTAATGTTGAAAGAAACCATTAGAGTATGTTAGATACCGATGTTTGCATTAGATGCTCCCAAGCATTGGAAACCATTATGCATGTTATTAGAGATTGTGGTGTGCCACATAGTCTTTGAGAGAGCTTTATTACTTTGGAAGATGAACAATAAAACTCCTTTTTTAGGTTCGGGTTTTTTCAATGGATCGACTTTAATCTTACGTTAAATGATGTAAGCTTGATAAGAAGATGCCATTGGCCTCTTGTGTTAGGTATCTTGTTAAATATATTGTGGATGGATAGAAACTAGTTAGTTATCTTATGAATATCACTTGATCTTGAGCTATTTTTGCAATCTTTCAATAGACATTTTTCCTCAATTCATCAACATCTTTATCTTTTCCCTCCTTCATTTATAGAGGGTCGTAAGAGGAAGATTAATGTTAAATGATACCCTCTTGATATTAATTCTTTCAAGCTCAATATTGATGGTTCTTACTACGACACAATAGACAACACTGCTTGTGGAGGACTTATCAAAGATCATAAATGAATTTATATTCGTGGTTTCTTTTGTAATCTTGGTTGAAATACCTTTGTGTTAACTAAGCTTTGGTGGTTGATTCATGGTTCTAGAACAACTTGTAATTTGGATTTGACTACTATTTTGGTGGAAATAAACTTTCTTACTGTGGACAACATGATTCGGTCTAGGAAAACAGGTAATCCTTATCTTACACATCTTCTTTAAGAAGTCATCTCTCTTGTGAATTGTAAGAAATGAAGCTGTGTAGTTAATCACATCTATTATGAGTCTAATTGGTGTGGAGATAAACTATCTAATTTAATCTCACTAGGAATTTTAGTATTGTTAATCTACCTACTCCCCCTCTTAGTTTACTACTTCTCATTCAGGACAATTGTGGATGAATGTCTTTCTCTCGATCGCTTCCTTATATTTTCTTTTTAATTTTTCCTTTTATAAAAGAATATGTATCAAGAACTAATATAATAAATTCCTCTAAAAATAAGAACTATGTAATAAATTAAACATTGTTTTTGGGTTTAATGTTATTGAATAATTTATAATCTATTTTCGTATTAATACTTCATTATGTTGGTATTACAATTTATTTCAATTAAATATTTAGTAAACAAATTAAAGGACTTCGTTACGGAAGATGATTGAATTTAAAGGAAAGAGTTAGACGCATATAATATAGTGAATCTGAATTCAAATCAAGATTCACATTTAGTGTTCTATTAAAAAATGACAAAAGGAATTCGTTACTCAATCATGCAACTTTTCGGTAACTGCCAAACAATAGTGATGTGAAGAAGGAGCTTTTCTTATTTTTTGTCATCATCTAAGAATTAACTAGTAGTGTTTTTTTTTCCATCAAGCTCTTACCTCTATAAAAATTCTTATTATTTTAGAAGTGTATTTTTGAACAATATAAATTATTTAGGAGCTGACATTTTAATAATACAAAAGTAATTAATATGATTGATATTAATGATTATTTTACTTAATAATAAATATGTACATTTTATTTTGTTTAAGAAAACTTTAAAGGAGTTGAGGTTTCGAGATATATATATATATATAGATAGATATAGATATTAATTTAAAAAAATTATTACATTAACAACGAAAATTAAATTTACAATCTCGTGAATGTGAACTAGCTCCCTACTAATTAAACCGAAATTCTCGACAACAAATATGTACATCTTATCTTAACTTATATTGAAGTGAAGCAACGTTTTCATTTTATTTTAGTTTCCTTGATCCAATGAAGTAAAATATTCGGTAAACAAATGTTAGAGATACCAACCTCACCAAACAAACCCATTTACACATATTTTTCTGACCGAGTCTTTTTGTCTTTAGTCACTTTACTAGTGGCCTAACCTCACCCATACATAATTCAAGTCTTCACAAACGGAAATCAAACAAAAATATTACAAATAAAATTTCAACAACAATCAATTAATCAACTATATCCTTTCAATCAAGTAAACCTTTTCTAATATGTTATCTAAATAAAATAAAATAAGTAATACCCTTTCTAAAAACTCCACGTTTTGTTGATTGAACCGTTGTCCAAAAATAACTAACTCTCGTCTTCACATTGTATTTATTTTCTATGTCTTGTTAGAAAAAAAAAAAGAAAATAAAAACATTTTGAAAAAAATATTTTTTTTAATAGAAAAAAAAAATGGATTGAATATTCAAATCCAACTAACAAAACCAACCGATTCTCGATTACAGTAATTGAACCGACCAATTTAGTTTAATTCTTATATACTGTTCTGAAATGAAATATAATCCAAAATTATAAATAAAAAATTGATATATTAATCTAATCTTAATTTAAGATTAAATACATCAATTTTTCAATTACCATTTTATTTATATTTTTTTTAAATGAATATATTTTCTAAATAATCTATTCCTAATTCAATCAATTGAACGATCAATTTGGTGCAATTTGGTGCAATTCTAAACATAGCAATGAAGTATACCCTTTTCAAAAACTCCACGTTTTGTAGATTGTACCGTTGTCCAAAAACAACTAACTCTCACCTTCACATTATATTTATTTTCCAACATTACTTTTATTTAAACACCTAAGTAACCATTCCATATCATACATATATAACAACTACTCTAAAGAGAGACTCAGTCACATTTCCCATATCATATTGTGTGAAGCAAAAATCAGGTATGATGAGAAAACACAAACACATGTCTTCCTTATGACATTTTTTCTTCTTATCTTCTTTTTTTGTTATCTAACTCAAACAATCTATTGTTTTTGTGTGTGTGTGTGATACAGGTTAATTAAATAATTAATCAAAAACATTTTGAGATGGAAAATGCAAAGGCAAATGAAAATGGTTACAAAATTAACGTAAAGTTAATGAGTGAACCAACATTTGTGCAACCTTATGAAGAAACAAAGAAAGGAATGTATTTCCTATCAAACCTTGACCAAAACATCGCGGTGATAGTTCGAACCGTTTATTGTTTCGAAAAAGCCGAGAAAGGGAATGAGAAGTGCTTTGAAGTGCTTAAGAATGCATTGAAGAAGGTTCTTGTTGATTATTATCCACTTGCTGGGAGATTAAGTATAAGTGAAGAGGGCAAGTTAATTGTGGATTGTACAGGGGAAGGTGCTCTGTTTGTTGAGGCTGAAGCTAATTGTTTAATGGAAGAGATTGGTGATATTACAAAACCTGATCCAAGGACTCTTGGTATGCTTGTTTATGATATTCCTGGTGCTAAACATATTCTTCAGATGCCTCCTTTGGTTGCTCAGGTTTGTTTTATTCATTGTTTAGTTTACTTTTGGTTAAATTGTCACTTAGTTTATATTCCATTTTTGATATCTTTAGTTAGTTTAGTCCATAAGTATGTGTATTTTGTTATTTAGTTTATTTTTGTAATTTTAATATATTTAAGAACTATTTTGACACAATTTCACACATTTAGAAATTAAAGTAACAATTTTCTTTTTATTTTTTTGGTTTAAATATATTTATTCGTCTTAGTAAGGGCAGTTCAACCCGATTCGACCGGGTTCAATAGGATTGTGGACCAACCTTGGTTGAGCCAATCACTTGTTTGGCGGGTTCCCGGTTCAACCGGTTGGTTAGGTCTGATTTTCACAACACTAATTTTAAGTCGCAGCCTCGTCATATATGATGGAGAATTCGGTTAAATATGGCTAATGCAATCACAAACACATTAAAAACTTTTTATCTGAAAAATGACAAAAAGAAAAGTCTCTCACACTTTGCATTAAGTATTATAATTTTGAAGAGTGAACTTTTTATTTCAGGTAACCAAGTTCAAATGTGGAGGTTTTTCTCTTGGACTATGCATGAACCATTGTATGTTTGATGGAATTGGAGCTATGGAGTTTGTGAACTCATGGGGAGAAGTAGCAAGAAATCTACCTCTCTCCGTCCCTCCAATTCTTGACCGAAAGATATTCGAGGCGCGAAACCCGCCAAAGATAGAACATTTACACCAAGAATTTGCTGACATTGAAGACAAATCCAACACAAATAGTTTATATGAAGATGAAATGGTGTATAGATCCTTCTGTTTTGATCCTGAGAAACTAAAAAACCTCAAGAAAAAAGCTATGGAAGATAATGCAATTGAATCTTGCACAACTTTTGAAGTTCTTTCAGCATTTGTTTGGATTGCAAGAACAAAAGCACTTAAAATGTTGCCAGAACAAGAAACAAAGCTTCTTTTTGCTGTTGATGGAAGGGCTAAATTTGAACCAAAACTTCCAAAAGGGTATTTTGGGAACGGAATTGTATTAACAAATGCGGTTTGTAAAGCAGGTGAAATAACAAATAAGCCCTTGTCATGCACTGTGAAAGTTATTCAAGATGCTATAAAAATGGTAAATGATAGTTACATGAGATCAGCTATTGATTATTTTGAGGTAACAAGAGCTAGGCCTTCTTTGGCATGTACACTTTTGATCACAACTTGGTCTAGACTTGGTTTTCATACTACTAATTTTGGTTGGGGCGAACCGGTCCTTTCAGGACCGGTTTCGTTGCCGGAGAAGGAAGTGATTTTGTTCCTTTCACATGGACAAGAGAGGAGGAACATTAATGTGCTTCTTGGTTTGCCTGCTCCAGTCATGAAGTTATTCCAAGATTTGATGATGCATATTTAGGATCTTATTATATTTTTATCATATGGTGGTTATGTTATTTTTTATTATTATATAGTTCTATCATTTCTTGAAAGAGAAGTGAGTATTTATTCTATTTATGAATTTATTGGTGCTAATCAATAACTAAGCGCTCATATATATTGTTATATTGTTGATGTAGTTTATATATGGAATATATATTTTACAGTTTTTCTCTTAACATATGATTTTGGGGGAGAAGGAGCCCTCCTAATTTAGTATAAAGATAAACATGGACACTTTTTTTTCATTATGCTTGTCATATTTGGTCATGTGGGTGTGCAAAAATTTAATTGATTCAATTGAATAGATAATTAATTCATACTACATTGATAATACTATATTTTTACATGTAGTATTGTGTGAATTTACAAAAAGTACTGAGTCCATACATCATTATTGAATTTTTAAAATTCAGTTGGTTGGTAAATAAAATTTGTTCAAAAATTATTTAAACATGAACTGAACACTACTATTTTAGATTGAGCCAAAATTAATTGAAATTTATTAAATACTTGAACACATCTACTTAATCTACTTAATTAATACATTATGTAATTGATAAAACTTTTTGTGTGTGGATCAAATTTTTCCTTTGACCCTGATCTTGATAAAATTTGTTTAGGTGATATAATGCAGCCCTTTGGTAATATAGAATTACAAATTTCTTTAATTATTGAAAATTACATGTTTACCTACACTTTGTGTCGGTGGATTCTATATAATATTAATTTAGATGAACTGTTAATATAATTGATGAAATAAATATAATTTATAAATAATTTTTTAATATTTTAAATAGTTTGATCGATTACGTTAGTCATTTTTAATTTGTCAATTTAGTTTCTAATAACTGTTTCTAGAGAATAATGTTATTGAATCTTTTCAAAATCAATATTATTTTCACATTTCGAACTTTCAACAACTATATTTACAATCTTCTACAATTTTTGAAGTTAAAGTGGTGATTCTTTTATATTATCTTATTAAATGTATTTTTTTTGGTTAAGTTAGTGTATTTATTAAGAATTAGATTATGGCCAGCGCGCGCTGCGGGAATATTAATTAATTTTATAAGTTTTGTAAGTAATATTTTATGTATTATAAATATAATTATTTTATAATATTATTTTATTGATTTGTAATAATTGAATATGATTAGGAAAATTAAAATAATAGAAAATTATGTTTATCACAATCATCTAATTTAATTTTTAAAATATTTTTTAAAATTCGTATGATAATTTATTATATAGGATAATTGTTTGACTCATTGTAGTATGATTGTTAATTTATTTTTCAACATATAATGGTACTTGTATTTATTTGATGAAATAAAATGTAAAATACAAACCCAAAAATAAGATGTAAAAATTTAAAAATATGATTGACTATTTAATATTTTTTATTTTAAAAAAATATTAATATTGAATTATATTGTAGCATAGTCTAAATTTATTTGTTTTATTAGTATGATATTTTAATTGTGAGCATGAGAAGTTGTTGAAAAAAAAATTATTGAATATATTTTATCAAGAGATTGTAAAAAAAACATATATAATAGATAATGTTTTTTAATCATTGG
>JBBPBS010000629.1:6623802-6684192 GCA_037974835.1 Cicer judaicum | reverse complement strand
CTGTCAAATAGAAAATATATTTTTATTTTATAAAATATTACTAAAAAAATAGATTGATGGAAAGAAATTATAAATGAATTGACATTAATGAATAATTGAATTTTTAACGTATGAAATCATTACTCACCATAATCACTACAAGTGGAATGATATAATTGTCCATAAAAATAGGATTAAATAAAGAGCATTTATGTCCATATTTAGAAGTGATTAGTCGGTTTTTTTATTGAATTTAATGATTAATAATATAAATAATTACTATTGGTAAATAACTAATAATATTATAAAATAATTTATAAATTTATTATAAAATAACTTATAAAATAATTTGATAATAATATAAATTATATATTATTATGAAATTGTAAAATGATTTATAAATTATAAATATATTATAAATAATTATAAAATATATTATATAATTTATAAATTTATTATAAAATAATATTATTAGATAAAGAGCATTTATGTCGATATTTATGAGTGATTAGTCGATTTTTTTTATTGAATTTAATGATTAATAATATAAATTATTACCATTGGTAAATGACTAATAATATTATAAAATAATTTATCAATTTATTATAAAATAATTTGATAATAATATAGATTATAAATTATTATCAAATTGTAAAATAATTTATAAATTATAAATAATTGTAAAATAATTTTATAATATATAAATTTATTATAAAATAATATTATCAAATAGATTTTGGAGGTATGAAAGAAATTGTGGAAGAAAGAAGAAAAATAGAGTAGGATTAAAGGAGATTAGGTATTGAGAGTATGATTGAGAGGAGAGAAATGATGAGAGGTCCACATCAGCTTTTTGGCTGATGTGGGAAATATGTGTATATGTGGCATTCGAGGGGGTGAGGTGACATTCGGAGGTGGGGTGACATTCGATTTTAAATATATATAATAGATTTTATATTCATATTCATGTGATATCACCATGACTAGAAATTTGGAAGATCAAACAACATTCAATGTTTTTTATTAAAAAAAAATAGAAATGATTGTCTATTTTCCTTAGAGTAGATACAAAAAAGAAAAATAAAATATATGATTTAAAAAGAAAATATTGTATTGAAAAAATTAACTTTGAAATTATTAATAATGGTGTACAATTTATAAAAAAGTAATATTGGTGTGTACACAAAGACACATTAAATGATAATTGATAGAGGAAAATGACTAAATCAAATAATATTTGGAGATTGTCATCATATAATATATTGTAATATTTGTATAATTTATTAAAAAACACATATAAAATTAGATTTCAATAGCCTATCATCATGATATTTATATAGACAAATTTAGTCGTTAGTATGTATGTGATTTGTTCATGAATTCAAAACGGTATTACAAAAAAATTACATGTTATAGATTTCACATTATTGACCATGTTGTTTCATTACTCAGTTATTGCAAGCAAATATTTAACTGGAAGGGAATAGTGAGCCGATGAGAAATTATGGAAGATAATTATATTATGTAAGAAGAAGTTAACAATGCAATTATTGAAATGTGATGTTATGAAACTATATGGTCATATGAAGAGGAATACAACACAAACACATTAAAATGTAGTTAAGTGAAGAACAAAGATAATACATGCTCAAAAAACAAAAGAGTGGTAAAAATGTAGATAAAATAATGTGTGAATATGTGTCTCAAATCATCTAACTAAAATTGGTTAAGTTTTAGTGATTGTTATCACTACCTTTGGCCAAGTTAGTTATGATATGTGGTTATAATTAGTTTGGTCATAGAAATTCAGAGAAGAGAGAAAAAGGGAAAAAGAGATATTTAGTGAAAAGACTAGTATTGCTGGTTAAGAAACAATGATAGATACTAGGAGATCAATCTTGAGAAGACCTTAATCTTGTAAAGTTCAAATAACAATAGTGGATTAATTTTGCTTGCTTGCCTGTGACGTAGGTCTCATCAATTGAGACTGAACACGTAAAGATTTGAGTGTCATTCTTCTCATATCTTTCTTTAATTTTTATTTACTTTGATTTTAAAAACTTGTTTTCAAAACTGCAAAAAGGAGATCGATAAACGGTCTCCGTTTTCTGGTTTTCAGTTCTATTCAAGAAAGTTCTCCATTTTCAGCAGAAAATCAAGAACGTGCTCTGTTTTTGGTTTTTTATCTATAATTGTTTGTCTTCTATTTTGTTGGTTAATTCTTGTTGCAGATCCCAAAATATTATTTTAACAATTGGCGTCGTCTATGGGAAAGGAAACAATAGTGGTGGGAACCACATAGTTTGACATTGAAAAGTTCAATGAATCAATTGACTTTGGTCTATGGAAGATAAAGATGCATATTGTTCTGGTACAACAAGGTTTGGTGAATGCATTGAAAGGTGAATCAACTCTTCCTGCAAAAATGTCTACTCAAGAAAAGGAATAACTAGTTAAAAAAGCAAAGAGTACAATCATCTTGTGTCTTGGAGACAAAACTTTAAGGGAGTTTGCAAGAGAACCAACAACAATAGCCTTATGGCTTAAATTTGAATCTCTCTACATGACTAAATTAGTTTCGAATAGGCTATTCTTGAAACAACAATTGTTCTCTTTTAAAATGGATGAAGAGAAACCGATTACAGTGCAACTTGCTGAATTCAAATAGATTCTTGATGATTTAGAAAATTTAGAAGTCAAGCTAGATGATGAAGAGAAAGCTCTGATCTTGCTTAGAGCCTTGTCAAGTTCATATGAACACTTCAAGGATGCTATCATATTTGGAAGAAAACAACCAATTACTCTTGAAGAAGTGCATACATCTGTCCGGGCAAAGGAAAGCTATAAAATACTTGAGATCAATAATGATAATCATGCTGAGAGTCTAATGTGAACAGAGGAAGAACTGATAAGAAAGGATCAAATGGAAATAGTCATAGGTCCAATTCAAAATCATAAGGAAAAAATAAATGCTTCCATCGTCACAAGAAGAGACATTTCAGGAAAAATTGCCCTGAAAGAAATGAATCAAGAAACTCTTAAGATTAAGGAAATGATGCACTTGTTGATGCTGGTTATGAATCTGCAGAGGCATTGATGATTTCAAATTCTGAAGGTGGAAATAACTAGGTATTAGACTTAGGTTGTACTTTTCACATGTGTCCAAGAAATGATTATTTGGAATCAATAGATCTTCATGATGGTGGAGTCGTTCTGCTTGGCAACAACAAATCATGTAAAGTCCAAGGCAAGGGAACAATCAGGTTCACAATGTTCAACAGGAAGGAGGTACTACTGAAAGATGTAAGGTACATACCTAAATTAAAAAGAAATTTAATTTATGTTGGCATGTTTGACATTTTAGGATATTCCACAAACATAAATAATGGTATCATGACTATTATTAATAAAGATGATATCATTGTTAAAGGTATTAAAAGGAATGAGTTGTACATTTTAGATGGTTTTACCATAATTGCACAAGCTTTTGTTGCTAGCTCTAATTTGCATACATATACTAGAATATAACATATGAGGTTAGGACATGTAAGTTAAAAAGGCTTAATTAAGTTATCAAAACATAATTTTCTTAATGGTGACAAAATTGAAAAATTGGAATTTTGTGATGATTGTATTCTAGCAAAGTCTAAGAGGGACAATTTTGGTGTTGACCAACACAACACCTCTAGACCTTTTGAATATGCTCATTCCGATGAGTCCTTCAAGGACAAAGATTCATGATGGTTGTTCTTATTTCTTAACCATCATTGATGATTATTCTAGGAAAGTATGGATCTGTGTCATTAAAAATAAAAGTGACACTTTTATGAAATTTAAAGAACGACAATATGAAAATTGGAACTCGAAAGGAATCTAAGCTAAAATATTTAAGAAGTGACAATGGACTAGGGTATCTTTCATATCAGTTTAATAAGTATTGCAGGGACCTATGTATTCAAAGACATAGAACAATTGTAGACACCCCTCAACAAAATGGCATTGCTGAAAGGATGAACAAAACAATCTTGGAAAGGGTCAAATGTATGATCTTGAGTGTAGAGCTGCCTAAAACATTTTGGGGGAGAAGTTGCCCTAATAACAGTGTATCTGACCAATAGATGTCCTTCATCATCTATAAGATTTAAGACACCAATTAAACTGTTGAATGGCAAACCAAATGATTACTCAAATCTGAAGGTATTTGGTTCTTTAGAATTTGCTCACACAAGGCAAGATAAATTGGATCCTAGAGCAATCAAATGTGTTTTCATTGGATATTCTAAAGGAATAAAAGGTTACAAGTTGTGGAGGATTGACCAAGGTGTACCTAAGTGCATCCTATTAAGAGATATAGTGTTTGATGAAATAAGAATGCCCATGATTGACAAAGAACGTTCTCTATTTCAATTCTGCACGGAGAACATTCTCCATTTCAGTGCTACAGAAATAAAGAACATTGCAGAAACAAAGAACATTCTTTGTTTGACAGTGCTTCAAACAAAAATATTGAGAGTGTTCAGATTGAGGTAGACTCACTTGAAGATCAAGAGATTAATCATGAAGACATAACTAATACATCACTTGATGATAATGCTGTGCAACATAACCAGATTTGGCCAGTCACAACTTGGTAAGGGATAGAGAAAGAAGGGTTACCAAGCCTCCAGATATGGTGAAGCATATTTAATTTGTTATACTTTAAGTGTTGCTGAAGATCTTCAAAGAGATGAACCAAACAACTACAGGGAAGCCATTAACAGTGAAGACAAATAAGCTTGGATGACAATTATGAATAAAGAGATGCAATCATTAGAAAAGAATCACACTTGGATTTTGGTTGACATTCCTAAGAGTCAAAGGGTAATTGGATTCAAGAGGAAGGAAGGCATTCAAGGTCAAGAGAAGATAAGGTTCAAAGCAAGATTAATTGCAAAGGGATTTTCTCAGCTTGAAGGAATTGATTTCAATGAAGTATTTGCACCTGTTGTAAAACATTGTTCAATCATAATTATGCTTTCAATTGTAACCAACAAGACTTGGAATTAGAGCAGGTAGCTGTCAAGACAACATTTTTACCTGGAGATCTGGAAGAAACCATTTATATGCAGAAACTTGAAGGATTTGCTAAAGGCAACAACAAGGCGTGTCTTTTATAAAAAATCATTGTATGGCCTAAAGCAAAGTCATAGACAATGGTATAAGAAGTTTGATGATTTCATGATAATAACTGGTTTCCAAAGATGTAGTTTTGACAACTGTGTTTACATTATGAAAGAGAGTAATCAAGAATGTTCTCTAGCTCAAGAACATTCTCTAGTTTTTTAGGAAGGTCAAGAATATTCTCCAACTTACCTATTACTCTATGCGGATGATATTCTTCTTGCAAGCTCAAGTAAAGACCAAATTACAAGGCTCAAAGTTGATCTTAGTAATGAGTTTAAGATGAAAGAACTTGGAGAGGCCAAAAGAATCTTAGGTGTGAATATAAAAAGAAATAGAATGAAGGGAGAACTACTCCTTTCACAAGCTGCCTACTTGAAGAAAGTTGTCACTAAATATAGAATGCATGAAGCAAGACATGTTACTACTCCTTTGCTACAAAATTTCATATTGTCTATGCAAGACTCACCTAAGACAGACGAGGAAAGACAAAAAATGAGTGCCATTTCTTATGCTAGTGGAGTTGACAGCATAATGTATGGAATGATTTGCAACATGCCATATTTGGCTTATGCTGTGAATGTTGTCAACAAATTTATGACTGATCCAAAAACATTGCATTGGTCAACACTCAAGTGGATTATGAGGTACTTAAATAGCTCATTAACAACATGTTTAAAGTTTAAAAAGACTAATCATGGCAAGGAACCAATCAAAGGATATGTGGACTCGGATTATGTTGGAAACATGAACACTAGAAAATCAATTTCTAGTTATGTTTTCACTCTATATGGGACTGTTGTAAGTTGAAGAGCAATTACACAATCAGTGGTAGTACTTTCTATAACTCAAGCTGAATTCATTGCTCTTACCGAAGGTGTTAAAGAAGCTATATGGATGAAATGACTGATTAGTGAACTGAGAGTAAATCATAAATGTGTTTCAATTTATTGCAATAGTCAAAGTGCCATACACTTATCTAAGCATCAAGTGTATCACAATAAGTCTAAACACATTGATGTTAAGTTTTATTTCATAAGGGATGTGATTGTTTCAAAGCAGGTTTCAGTAGAGAAGATTGCAACTGAGGACAACCCTGTTGATGCATTCACCAAATCACTTTCACAAGCTAAGTTCACACATTGCTTGGACATAGTTGACTTCTACAAAGAGTAAAGCTGAAGCAATGGCAACAAGGACAATGATAAAGTTAAGAGGTTTATGCAATTCATAGAAATTCAAAGAAGAGAGAAAAAGGGAAAAAGAGAGGTTGAGTGAAAAAGCTAGTATTGCTGGTTAAGAAACATTGATAGATACTAGGAGATCAATCTTGAGAAGATCTTAATCTTATAAAGTTCAATTAACAATAGTGGATTAATCTTGTTTGCTTGCCTGTGACGTAGTTCTCATTAATTGAGTCTGAACATGTAAAGATCTGGGTGTCATTCTTCTCATATCTTTCTTTAATTTTCGTTTACTTTGATTTTGAAAACTGGTTTTCAAAACTGCAAAAAGGAGAATGATAAACAGTCTCCATTTTCTGGTTTTCAGTTATTGTCAAGAACGTTCTCCATTTTCAGCAGAAAAACACGAACGTTCTCCATTTTCATTTTTTTCTCTGCAATTGTTTGTCTTCTATTTTGTTGGTTAATTGTTGTTGCAGATCCCAAAATATTGTTTTAACTGAAGGCAAATAGAAAGGAGATTTTAGAGGTTGAAACATTGGATATTTGATTGATGTTTAACAAAGACAATTACATGATACATTTATAGATGATATGTCAGTGTAAAAAATTAAGAGTTGATTTAATATATTGTAAATAGATTGAAAAATAAAATTTATTGAGAAATCACTGTCCAAAATAATTTCTTTTAAAATGTAATACTTATAGAAACATTTTAAGATGTTGCTCATTATATTATAAAGTTTTCTAAATATTAAATATTTTACCAAAAACTAGAGGTCATTCAATAAATAGAAAAATATTCTTACATTCCTACAATTAACAGAAGAATCAAATCAATTTACAAGTAGAACTAGAGTAAGCCATCAAAATAAGCAAAAAATTTCTTGATAACATATTGATATATTTGCTATTGACTAGCCACTTTCGATACAAAGTAAAATACTTATAACCTCACTCAAATATTGTTTCCTTCGAATGGGATATGGGTTTTTTTTATTTAATTTTTTAAATTTTATGAATTACTATCTTACAATATAATATATCTGTTCTAATACCAAGGTCTTCAATCATTTGGGTTTTTAAATTGAACTGAGCTATATAGTTCCTTCTCATTTTTTTTGAAACATATAACCCTTCGTTTTCTGCTCCTATAGGATTCTCAAGTAAGGTAAAGAGCCTACAATCAATATTTTAATTCATGATTTTTTTACATCGAGTTCACCAAAAATTAAAAATATAAAATGTAGATGTCTCTATATAATTTAAGATCAAAGCAATAAACTTATCTAATACCATCAAATGTCTCCACCCAAATAGAAATCAAAACTATCATCCATATCAAAAGGTATGTGCGTTGTAACAAAAACCTCATTGATCCAGTCAAATGACACCAACCATGCTTCTTTGTTATGTGATTCACTTTTACAAATCCGGTGAGAGTCCCTGTCCATGTATACTTGTTCATAGTGCCAATAGTTAGACTTATGTTGCATTTCAACATCAAGTTTTCTCCAAGAGTTGCTTGTTAGACTAAATATCTCTCATGTTAATGATTTAAAAGATATATGATACAACACTTTATAGTCATATTTGACACGATCATAACCAAATCCACGATGATCAGCACAAACTTTAATATCAGTTAAATAATCAAGAGGACTAGGAGGATTGACCTTAATTTCCTTAGTAGATGGGTTCCACAATATAATATTCTCTTGGAATACACAAAAGAGACAAAAAAATTCAATTAACACTACAAGAACCTACAATATCAAAACAAAAATCATACTCATGAGATTGTTTAAGTAGCCAATCTAAATTGACGAATGACATCAATTTTATAAGCATAATTGCTCATGCAGTCTCTTAACTTAATTTCAGGTAACACTTTAGTGATTTATCTTTTTTTCATTCTCGATATAGTATTTTATTTAATTTTAAGTAACAATTTGATCCTTCAAATCTTAAAATATAAAAAATGTTATTATTTTTTTACAAAAATTCAAAAAGTTCATCAAAAATTTTAAACAAAACTATTAAATTAATTATCATCTTCAATATAATACAAATTTCATCAAATTCATAACTCAAAAATTCAAATAAACTCATATTTTTATTCTTTATTTGATGAATTAGATGATTTTGATGTTGTTGAAGATGAAAATCTGAGTGTATTTGAATATTTGAGTTATGCATTTGATGAATATATGAATTTTCTTGAAATTGATATTAAATTTTATGGATTTTGTTTGAAGATTTTGATAAATTTTCTAAGTTTTTCTAAAGAAAGGATAACATTATTTACATTTTAAGATATAAATGATCAAATTGTTACTTAAAACTAAATAAAAGATTACATCGAGAAAAAAAAAGAAGATAAAAGACATAAGTGTTATCTAAAATTATGTTAAGAGACCATATAAACAATTATGTTTAGTGAACTCAAAGTTTAATTTTGTCTATTCAAGTGAAGTTAATACTAAAAGTGAGTCACAAATTTGTCTCTTGCCTATAAATGATAGGGAGTTGATGTTTTTGTTTTTCTTCTAGTATTTCTTTTATAAAATGTTTAAAATTAAAGTTTGATCTTTATAATAGATATAAAAGATTAAATATCTAATTTAAATTGGAATATAAAAAAAATACTATAATATAATAAAATACTCTATTTGATCCTTTGTATAAGAGACAATTTGATAAACAAAAATATGTGTATTCATAATTTAAGTTGATAAATTTTTTTTGATAAGTACTCGAATTTTAAAAATAAATTTGTTATATGTGTAAGATTTATGGGTCACATATGTAATTAATTAATAAAGTGTGTTAGGGTCATTATATAATTAGCCAATAAACTAAGGGTCAAATAATATATAATAGTTTATGACTAAAGAGTATAATAGTTATGAAAATTAATAGTGTAGATACCAGACAGTTTCTAATTTAATGAGGGGATGAATTGGAAATACTGCAATTTGGGATATAACTAATAATAGTTATATATAGGGGTAGTGATCCCAAGGCAAACACAACAAGACTATTCAGTTTCACAAATCCTAAGGAGAAAACTCTCTGGTTCTCTCTATCCCAATTAAGAGAGCAAGGTATTCAGGGTGTTTTGCTGAGGAAGATCACCCAACCCATTGGTTCTATCATCATCATCCCAGGATTTCATCAATGGCAATTCCCACAGGTACGCTTCCACCTTTAGTTATTCATCATGTAATTGAAATGGATTGTTGAGCATAACGTTATAGGGTTTTTTCAACAATTGGTATCAGAGCCTACCATGTTTAATTCATGATGAAATTCGGTTATTGTATTTGTTTTTTAGGATTTAATTTGGGAATTTGGATATATAAATTATGGAAATTGGAATATGACTTTCTGTTATGATCGTTCAACATTTTTATCATATATATTGGGTAATAATGTTGAATTGCATGATTTTTACATTTTGTTATTGATTAACAGTGTTGGCTAGTCGTTTGTTTCTCTTGAATTTGTATGTGTTGACTTTAGCATATGGATTTCTTCTTGCGTGATTGTGTGTGATATTATCTGCATATAGAGGGAAAACTTTTTGCACTTGCAGGTTTTTATGTTGTTTGTTAATTCTATAACATTTATTGGAAATGCTTGTTGCAATTTAACCTTCTTCAATGTTGTTATGTGTTGATAACACATTTGGTTACCTGAATACAATGAAAAAAAAAAAGGTGATTTGAGATGATGATGTATCAGTTGTGTACTGGAGAATTAAAAAGGAAGATCATGGATGATAAAATGATTTTATGTATGATAAAAAGGAATATCTATTATTTATTTGGATTACAATTTACAAGTTTTTGTTTTAATTTCATTGCTTTCCTATAAGCAATGGGTTTCCTTTCATGTTTTGAAGTTTTGGTTCACTATTGAGTGTTGACCAAGAACTGTCAGACCCAATCTGTGTTGGTTTAGAACACCAGTTATTTGTTTATTTTTATTTAAATCAAAGGACGAATTTTCAATAAATTCAATTCTTAAATTAATATAATTCAAACAAGTTTCGTAAAATGAGTTTCTTCTAGTTTTGAAATTTCATACACAGTTTTTTGATAATTATCAATTTTTTTTTTGTTAATAATTATCATTTTTTCTTTTGATAAACCAATTATCAAATACTAATGAAACACAGTTTATATTAGTGAACAATATTTTTTTTTTAAATATTGTTTTATTTGAATATAATAAATATATGTTCAAGTCAAGTTTGACATTTTGAATGAGTTAATTGAAACTTGACGTCGCCAAAGTGACATCTCTTGTCTAAATTGCTCGTGAAGAGTGTCAAATGGCTGAGTATATGTTTATTCATGCGGGTATTGACTGACCCAAAGGAAGGTTAATATTTGGCAGAATTACATGTACACCTGCGATGATAAATGTGTGACAATTATTTGGTATACATGTGAGCAGTAAATCAGCCCAAAGGAAGGTTTATTGTTTGACATGTCTTATTGTCAATATTTGATCGTTGCAGCAAGAGTACCACTAGCAGTTGGTGTTACTGTCCAAAGACATGACATCAATGGTGCACCGGGTATCTTGAGATGGGTTAAATTCCATGATTTGAAGATATGTATTTATTTATTTATTGATTTATTTTCCTATAATGTGAGTTTCTAAGTTTCATTCTTTATTTAATTCACAGCATCTATTGCTTCCATATCTGCAAATTTGAGTTCTATTCCTGTCCTTGATGGGACAAATTTTAAGGAATGGAAAGAGAACATTCTGATCGTTCTTGGCTGCATGGATCTAGACCTTGCATTAAGAATTGAACGACCCCCTACTCCTAAGGACTCTAGTTCTTCTGAGGAAAAATTAGAGTATGAGAAATGGGATCGCTCAAATCGCATAAGTCTTATGATCATAAAGCGTGGCATTCCTGAGGTCTTTAGAGGTCCTGTCTCGAATGAGATAGTATTGTTGTCTCTTCCTTCGCAATTCAGTTAGTTTAAGGTGACTTATAATTGTCAAAAGGAGAAATGGACTCTTAATGAGCTCATTTCATTACGTGTGCAAGAAGAGGACAGGCTGAAGCAAGATAGGACTGAAAGCGCTCACTTTACTAGTATCTCTAAAGACAAGGGCAAAAGGAAAAGAATTGAGGAGCCCAAGAACATAGCTGCTGCTAAGGGTCCATAACAAAAGAAGCAGACTAAGGATAACAACTGCTTCTTCTGCAGAAGTCCTAGACACATGAAGAAGGATTGTGCCAAATATCACGCTTGGCGTGTTAAGAAAGGTATGATTCTGTCTTTGGTCTGTTCTGAGATTAATTTAGCTTCAGTACCTGGAAACACTTGGTGGTTAGACTCTGGTTTGCAATCTTTATTTATTGGAAACTGCGGCTAACTATAATGAAACTTTGAGTGTGGAATCACGTGGTACTAAGCGATAAATTGACAATTTCAATTCAGGAGTGCTTTGGCACAAGCGTCTAGGTCACATCTCTAGAAATAAAGTTGAACGACTTGTGTCAGATGGAATTTTAGATTCCATTGACTTCACAGACTTTAACGTTTGTGTAGCATGCATTAAAGGAAAACAGACTAAAGATAAGAAATTAGACGCATATAGAGCTACAAACGTCTTATAATTGATACATACGGACATCTGTGGGCCATTTCCAACTCCTTTTTGGAATGGTCAACAATATTTTATATCATTCATAGACGATTATTCTAGATATGCCTACCTTTACCTAATTCACGAAAAGTCTCAATCAATAGACGTGTTCAAATCCTTTAAGGCAGAAGTTGAGAATCAACTTAATAAGAGAATTAAAAAGGTCAAATCTAATCGTGGTGGTGAATACTACGGCAGATATGACGGTTCAGGTGAACAACGTCCGAGACCATTTGCCAAATACCTAGAGGAATGTGGAATCGTCCCACTATACACTATGCCGGGGTCACCCAACATGAATGGTGTAGCTGAAAGACAAAACAGGACTCTCAAGGATATGGTAAAGAGTATGATTTGTCATTCCACCTTGCCAGAGTCACTCTTGGGAGAGGCATTAAAAACAACAGCATACATTCTTAATAGAATACCAACTAAGGCAGTGGCTAAAACACCTTATGAGCTTTGGATTGGGCGTAAGCCTAGTCTGAAGCACCTTCATGTTTGGGGATGTCTAGTTGAGGCAATGCCTTATAGGCCGAATGAAAAGAAATTTGAACTCCAAACAATTAGCAGCTATTTTATAGGGTACTCAAAAAAATCAAGGGGCTATAAATTTTATGATCCTAATTTGAGAACAATTTTTGAGACGGGAACGACAACGTTCTTTGAGGATATTGAGTTTGGTGGGAAGATTAAGGTTAAAGATTTTGTCTTTGAGGAAGAATCGGTAACAATTCCAGAACTGATTCTTCCAACAGTTGACTTTCCCATTATTGAACAAACTCAAGATGATCTGGTTGTTCAGGAAGAACAAAATCCAGATCAAATTCAAGATCCTCAAGAACAAGTGCCTCAAGATCCAACTCCATTGCGGAGATCCACTAGAGAAAGGAAAAATGCTATTTCGGATGATTATGTAGTATTTATCAATGAGGTAGAGGAAAATGTTGGCATGACAGAAGACGACCCGGTCAACTTTCATCAAGCCATGCAAGATTCCCATTCAGATAAGTGGATCGAAGCAATGAATGAGGAGTATAAGTCTATGCAAGACAATTCAGTTTGGGAACTTATCTCATTACCTGAAGGAGTGAAACCCATTGGTTGCAAATGGATTTTTAAAACCAAGCGGGATTCTAATGGTAATGTGGAGAGATATAAGGCACGTCTTGTGGCTAAGGGCTATACTCAAAAGGAAGGGATTGATTATAAAGAGACTTTCTCTCCGGTTTCATCGAATGAATCTTTAAGAATAATCATGGCTCTTGTTGCTCACTTTGATTTGGAGCTTCATCAAATGGATGTAAAGACAGCGTTTCTCAATGGCGACATTGATGAGACAATCTATATGGTGCAGCCAGAAAACTTTGTGTTGGGAGACCCAAAGAATATGGTGTGCAAACTAAGAAAATCCATTTATGGGCTAAAATAGGCTACTCATCAATGGTACCATAAATTTCATCAAGTAATTCTCTCATTTGGTTTTGAGATGAATACAGTTGATGATTGTGTGTATCATAAGTTCAATGGGAGTAGACATATTTTCCTGGTCTTGTATGTTGATGACATACTGCTTGCCACTAACAATATAGGCATGTTGCACGAAACTAAGAAATTTCTATCAAAGCATTTTGAGATGAAAGATCTTGGTGACGCCTCTTTTGTATTAGGAATTCAGATACATCGAGACAGATCTCAAGGTATTCTTGGATTGTCACAAAAGAGCTATATCGATAAGGTTCTCAAAAGGTTTGGGTTACAGGATTGCAAACCAGGGGACACCCCAGTTGCTAAGGGTGACAAGTTTAGTCTCAAACAGTGCCCTAAGGGAAGTTTGGAAATTCAAGAAATGCAAAAGATCCCTTATGCTTCAGCTGTAGGGAGTCTTATGTATGCCCAAGTATGTACGCGTCCAGACATAGTGTTCATAGTAGGGATTTTAGGCAGATATTTAAGCAATCCAGGTCTTGACCATTGGAAAGCAGCCAAGAGGGTCATGAGATATTTGAAGAGAACAAGAAACTATATGCTCACATGTAGGAGGTCAGACCAGTTAGAGATCACTGGGTACTCTGACTCGGATTTTGCGGGATTCCAAGACAGCTTAAGATCAACTTCAGGCTATGTCTTTCTGTTAGCTGGTGGAGCAGTTTCTTGGTGTAGTGCCAAGCAAGGTCTTACTGCTTCATCAACCATGGCAGCAGAATTCGTAGCAATTCATGAGGCATCTAACCAGGGCATTTGGCTGAGAAATTTTATTACGGGGCTGCAAATAGTTGAAGGGATTGAAAGACCACTCAAGTTGTATTGTGACAATAGATCAACAGTCCTGTATTCTAACAATAATAGGAGCTCAACCAAGTCAAAATACATTGACATTAAGTTCCTAGTTGTTAAAGAGAAGGTACAAAGTGGACAAATATCCATAGAACACTTAGGGACAAACTCCATGATTGCGGATCCGCTCACTAAAGGTCTACCACCCAAGGTCTTTCATGAGCATACTGCTCACATGGGTGTGCTATAGTTTGAGGGATCTTGATTTTAGTGGGAGTTTCGTCCATTTTGTAATTTATGTTCTATGTTTAATTGTAAAATACAAATACATTGTATTTGGATTTTCTGATAAAAAATAAAGTTTAAAATATTCAGTTTTGGTTACTTTGTATACTTAAGTTATGGTATGATCTCATTCGGTAAAGTAGGACCAGTTGAAAATTGACATGCATTGACCAACTTCATGTAATTTTCATGCTACACTTTTCATAATGGGTCTATGTCATTTAGTTGTGTCAGTGCGGGTGATCATTGATGGGTTTAGTTATGCTTATTATGACGAAAGCCTCTTTGGTTCCATGTGCTGATACGATTAATGGACGGGACAATTTGGATTAGGCTCAAGGTAATTATAATGACATTTTTGACGTCATAAAGTCTAACACACTCCTAAGGATACATGTGAGACCAGTGGGAGATTGTAAGATTTATGGGTCACATATGTAATTAATTAATAAAGTATGTTAGGGTCATTATATAATTAGCCAATAAACAAGGGGTCAAATAATATATAATAGTTTATGGCTAAAGAGTATAATAGTTATGAAAATTAATAGTGTAGATACCAGACAGTTTCTAATTTAATGAGGGGCTGAATTGGAAATACTGCAATTTGGGATATAACTAATAATAGTTATATATAGGGGTAGTGGTCCCCAAGGCAAACACAACAAGACTATTCAGTTTTACAAACCCTAAGGAGAAAACTCTCTGGTTCTCTCTATCCCCATCAAGAGAGCAAGGTATTCAGGGTATTTTGCTGAGGAAGATCACCCAACCCATTGGCTCTATCATTATCATCCCAGGATTTCATCAATGGCAATTCCCACAGGTACGCTTCCGCCTTTGGTTATTCATCATGTAATTGAAATGGATTGTTGAACATAACGTTATAGGGTTTTTTCAACAATATGTAGACTCTGCTCTCAACGATGACAACAGTCACAATTGAAACTTCAGCATTTGACCACGGATTTATGCAATAAGAATCAAAATTGTGATTTAATTTATTAAAATAAAAAATCGTGATGCAATTGTAACCGGAATCACTGTTTAAAATATTGCAAATATTGTACAATATGAACAGAGCTCGGAGTCACATGCTTTTATTTTATTATTATTTAGACTAAGTCAATCTTTTTAGCTTAACTCATTCTTATACTCAAACTAACATGATTTTCGTCAATTAAATTAAGAAGTATATCTAGAGTCAATTAAATTAAGAAATATATCTAGAGTCAATTAAATTAAAATTATCTGGGAAATAAATATTACTAAAATTAAAAGGAAACAATTAATTTTTTTTAGTATTTTACCATCCACCTATGGAGTATGTTTGAAATATATACCAAAACTTAATATGACTCTCTTTATCTTTAGTTCTCTATGATTTTTCTTTGGAATGAATCTTTTATGTGGTGCGGAGGGGTTGTGGTCCCTTTAAATATTAATCATTTATTAGAAATGACATATTAAAATATTAATACAATGGTTATATATTTATATTTGTGCTAAAAATATTTACCCCTCAAAGCATTCAACCAAACTCTGCTCCCATGCCTTGGAGGTACATATATTTATTATTTAAGAGACTTATATCATCTAACAAGTGTTATTCCATGACCACATACTTAATGGATCCAATTATATGGCAACCATGTGGCATACCAAGACAATTTTGGTAATCTCAAACATGATTCTTATAATAGTACTTGTCACAAATATTTTTTTTTTAAAGGCATATATTCATATTTAATTTAATTAGTAATTTTTCCTAGTCAGAATTTGAATTCGGTGCTTTCACTAATATAAATTCCAAGTTCAATAGTTTATTTATAGAAACCCCATCACAAACTAAGTAGAAGTAACAACTAGGGGCTAGCTATCGATATAAAAGTATTGTGACGAAAAAAGATATAGATGTTTAGTGAGTGACTGAGAATCCTTCATTATTATGACTTGATTGTTGCGTTTTGCATTGTTTTCCTCCACCAAATATTCCCTTTTAAGGTGATTGATTGAAAATGACTTTAGAACTATGGTTCAAGTTCATTCAACGATATTGTTTGTTTGTTAAGTTCTCTTCTTCTATGCAAGAGTATTCATACTCAATGTTGGAAGGCTATTTTATAAAAAATGTAGACTACCGCATAATTTTTACAGAATTGTAAAAACTCCTTAAAGAGAGCAATCTCGTGTGCAACTCAATTTAAATTTTACAATTACTATGCTTTTATTGTATTATATATTGTTTTGCAATTACATATTTTAATTCATGTTTTGATTAGGAAAGAGTTTAAGAATTGTGGCGTATCTTTGCGTAATTGCTCATGGATGTATAATTGGAAAACTTTTGCTGGCACCAAATTCTAAATTGGTGATATTGTGGACCAGAGAGGCAATATGCTATTATTATGTCCTGACATTGTTTGAACTAAGTTCTGGATCGTGTTAATTGCAAGTTGCATCATGCTTCAGTTGAGGGCCCGTTATATAATGGATAAAGAACAATTAAATTGTCTTTTATTTTATAGTTTTTAAAAACGAAAACTTAAAAAAAAATGTGTTTGAGAATTTCAATTTTTAAAACAGTTTTTTATTATAGTTAAAAAAATTGAAAAATAAAAAATAAAAAATAAAATATCATTTATCTGTTTTGATTTTTTAGTATTGAAAAATATAATATTAAAAATAGTGTTATAAATCGGACAAACTTATAGCTTATGAGATATGAATTAGTTATAATTTATCCTGAATTATGAGATGTATAACTTTATAATTTCACAATAGAAATGATATACATATACATCTAACACATTTTTCAACACCACCTAATCAACTTCATAAATCAATTCATCTTTCACACTCAAACTCTACATGCATGTTATTCTCTTTTAGCTCATCATGATATCATATAACAATACTATTACAAACAAATAATGCAACAAAACATTGTCCTGCTGCTTCTTAGGACATCAGCCGTCGTTGGATCAAAGATCAAACGGTCTAAATTTAAATTTAACATTTTATTCTAAAATTAAAATTGATATTTTTTAAGACTATTTGATCAAGATCGGATAATCATCGATATGCGTGGACTTCCGGACGACAACAATCCAAATTCCAAAAACATTGATGTAACAATATTGTTACCAACTAGAAGGCTACTTACGTAATTTTCTTCCTTTTAATTACCACATAAGGTAATATCTCTCTTGGATGGTTTAAAAGTCAAAGCATTAAGACTATATATGCAAAGATTAGTTCTTCTTGCTTTAATTGCAATGACATTAGAAGTGCTTTTGTAACCAGGAACATTGCAAGAAGAGGTTGAACTTCCTATTAAATTTGCTTGGCATGAAGACAAAATTTCAGAACCTTCAGCACATCTCACTCCATCAACTGACGGTATTTCAAGCCTATACATTCCATACTTGTTTGTTGTTCTGTTTACTGAAAGTGTAATCTGTTCTGAAGTTTTTGCTGAGAGTGCTTTGAACATGCAATCTACTTTTACTTCAGCACCTAAAACATAAACTATGAAATCAAAATTTGTAATTATGAGGTAAAGGTTTCACTTCATAAAGGCAAGATTTACTTCAAATCACTTCTTAGTTATTATTAGTGTCACTTAAATTAATAATATGATAACAAATTATTTTGATTTTTAAATGCGACTATTGTCATTGTGGTACTTGAAAGTACCAAAATTATAAAAATATTCTTAAGTGTTTATTTAATTAATAATTTTATAAATATTAATGAAAAATACATTCGAAAACTATTAAACAACGAAAGACGCGTTAAAAAACTAAAATAATTAATCAAAAATACATTTAAATATGTTTTTGTTATTTTAATATATGTAAAATTTCAATTTAAGAATAATTATGACAATGACTGACATATTTAAAGATAAAAAGTTTATATATACTCCCATCGTTCCTTTTTAATAGTGACATTTGCAGAAAAAATTTGTTCATATTATTTGTCATTTTCACATATCAATTAATTATTGTTTTGTTAGTAGTATCTTTTAATATTTATTGCAGCGAAAAAAATAGATTAAAATAAATTGTTAAAAAGATGTTATAGAAATAATTCCATCATAACTAATAATTTATTGATTGTCTTAAAAAGTTCTAAGAGACAATGAAGAGTACCTTTAATTATAAACATTCCGCATACTATTTTTATAAAAAGTAAACCTTAATTATACACTATTTGAACTCTTTGAGTACTAATTACTAACACATGCAAAGCATTGACACTAGAAATTATTGAGACAAATTACCTGGCAAGAAGTAACTATGTCTAGAAAAGCTGTTATTTGAGCAGAAATCACAATAAACAAAACCCATCACACTGATTTGAGAGATCGGAAACTTTGGTTTCCCTATCACTTTTGGTTTTGCAGGCTCAACTTCCAAAAACTGTGTAAACAAAAATAAAATAAGAAACAAAGTTAAAGGATTCATTGTCAACAAAAATTTGTGACAAGTTTCTTAAATTTTTTTTTTTATGAAATTTCAACTAGAGTTTTGGTTGAAGATGAGTTTTGTTGTGTGGATAAAAGAAAGGGTAGTTGATAGTGGAGAACCAAATTTCAAGCTAAAAGTTTGAAATTTTTTATCTATGTTTTATTTTTGTTTCACAAGAAACAAAGACATGTGAATGTTATTTGGCAAGACATGGAAATTATGAGTAGGAGAGAGAAGTGGTAAGAGATTCTTTTGTTTGGGAAAAAGAGGAGAGGTAAATAGGAATAAGATAGGTTCTATTTTGGAGATTGAGTAATGTGTTAGGGGGGTTTAAATAGAAAATACTATAGTAGAGAAAAAAAATCTACTCCTATAAGTTAGGCATATAAATAAAAGGGTATAGTAGTTATGAATGATTATTTATTGCTATCACGATTTTCTCTACTGCCTTATCTATAGTATAAATAAACAATAACCAACTATTGCAATTTTTAAGCGTTAGGTAGTTTAAATTGTTTGAATTTAACCGTTGAATGAGTTAATGAGTCAAACGAACAAAGTTCCAATTTTCAAAGAAAAAAAAAATTAAAAATGCGACTTTTATATATATATATATATATTCTTTTTTTAAAAAAATTTCTTTAATTGCTTTAGTTTAAAAATTATTTTTTTAAATGTTCTACATTTTTTTTTCTAATAGAAGGTATGAGAAGCGACTACTTGAAGACCAATTTTTTGAAACTCAACGTAATGTCGTTTCTTGAAGAAGTGATTTCTAATTGAGTAATTTAGAAGTCGCTTATCAAAGAATCGACTTTCTATTGAGAAAATGAAAAAAAAAAACAGAGAAAAAATGAGATGTAAAATAAATATATAAAAATTATAGGTGTATGAACAGAGGCAGAGCTTCTTTGTGACAGGGGGCCACGGCCACCCAAAAAAAAAATTTATAAGTACAATGACTAATATGCCCATATTAAAATTAAATAATTACAAGAATACCTAAACCTAATTTTATTTTTTCTTTCTTCCATCCAGACTTCCTCTCTCCCTCTCTCCCTCTTGCAGTCACGGTCTCGCCTTCCTCTTAGTTCCTCTCGTCAGTCATCTCGCCTTCCTCTCCGTTCCTCTCGTCTGCTCGCGGCGACCCTAAATTATTTTGTTAGTGCTGTTTTTTGTTGGTTAGTGTTGATTGTTGTTGGGTTTGATTTTTGTTAGCATGAAATTTAAAGCTTATATAGTTTTTGTTGAGTTTGGAGCTTTGATTTGGAGTTTGGAATTCTGATTTGGAGTTTTAATTTGACGTTAGTGTTGATTTTTTTAGAGTTTTTGTGTTGCACATAAGGTGTTTGATTTTATGTCAATATAAAGTGTTTGAATTTTTTTGTCGCACATAAGGTGTTTGATTTTATGTCAATTTAAAGTGTTTTCTAAATCGATGATTTATCTAATAAGTAATCTACAAGTTATACATTACTCTTCTGTCGGAGTGCCTGTTTAATAGATTACAAATCTGACATAAGAGGCTGCATCAGTGATTCTTTCCAAAATATGGATATTGATTTGGTTGACAGTAGACTGTCTTATATCTGGTTTTGTAGTGTCTAATGTTGTTGGTGTAAATTTTTTGATTTTTGATTTTAGGAGGAGAAGAAAAGCAATAAAAATGCTATTTTCCAGGCCAATATTCTCATCAATGGTCGTTCACCTTCTGATTTTGTATAACAAGCTTGGATATCTATCTAAAGAATAAATGTTTCTTCACATTTTATGGTTAATGGTTTATTACAAGAAGAGCATCAGTGCAATGGCTAGATGTTTCGGTGTCCATAATACTCTTACCCAAATTTAGAAAATAGAAGCAGCCCTTGGTGTTAGTGCAATAGCTAGTAATTTTTTTTTCTACTTTTTAAAAGTTTATAAACAAGATTGTTAACATCAAGTTTACCTTGATTGATTTAGAAAACTTTGTGAGAATGAAGAAGAGTAAAAGAATTGATTCTTTTTTCAAGAGGAAAATTTGTGAGATTGAAAGAGATGAAGAAATTATAACTTCTACATCAGAAACTATCTCTGAGAATCCAAGAATTGAAGAAAATGAGAATCATCTTTTCAAGGTTCATAGAGTTTTCGAAGATGACTTTGAGAAATGTTTAGAACATGACCCCGGAAAGCGTCCTCAAATTTGGCAATATCCACCAAATAAATTGAATGCAATACGAAGAGCTTATCTAAAATTTGGTCCTTATCAAATAAATTTAGAAGAATATCTTTTATCTGGCAACGAGGTTCATCCAAGAAGGTTTCAATATGTTTGGTTTAACATATTTTCTTCATGGCTTGAATTTTCACCTTCTAAAGATGCTGCATATTGTTTACCATGCTATCTATTTAGCAAAAGACCAAGTGGACGTCCTGGATCATATGTATTCATTGGTACAGGTTTTAGAAACTGGAAGAAAGTTAAAAATGGAAAATTTTGTGCCTTTCTCAAACACATAGGGATAAATCCTTGCTCACCACACAACAATGCAATGAAAGCTTGTCTAGACTTATTGAATCAGGACAGACATATTAGAAATACTTTTCAAGTGCAAAGCTCAAAACAAATTTTGAAGAATTGAATACGTCTCAAGACATTAATTGACACTGTTCGTTGGTTAACACTTCAAGCTTGTGCTTTTAGGGGACATGATGAAACTAGCGAGTCAAAAAATCAAGGCAATTTTCTTCAATTGATAAAACTCTTGGCAACTTACAATGATGAAGTTGCGAAAGTTGTGTTGGAAAATGCTCCATATAATTCTAAATATACTTCACATCAAATTCAGAAAGAGCTTTTGCATATTCTTTCTAGTAGGGTGAGAAAACATATTTGTGAAGAAATTGGTGATTCCAAATTTTGCATCGTTGTAGATGAAGCTCGTGATGAATAAAAAAGGGAACAAATGTCTCTTGTGTTAAGATTTGTTGACAAAGTTGGTTTAATAAAAGAGCGATTTTTTTTGTGGCACATGTTAAAGACACTACAACTTTAACTCTGAAAGAAGAAGTATGTAATATACTTTCTCGACATAATCTTGATGTTTCTAACATGCATGGTCAAGGGTATGATGGTGCTAGTAATATGAGAGGAGAATGGAACGGTTTACAAGCACTATTTATGAAAGATTGTCCTTATGCTTACTATGTCCATTGTGTTGCTCATCGATTGCAACTTGCTTTGGTTAGTGCATCAAGAGAAGTTGTTCCAATTCATAAATTTTTTGAGAAGCTCACTTTTGTTGTTAATGTTGTTTTTTCTTCTACTAAGCGTCATGATGAGTTACAAGCTGCTCAATTAGAGGAAATTGCACATTTGCTAGAAATTGATGAAATTGTAAATAGTAAAGGTATAAATCAAATTGGTACTTTGAAACGTGCTGGGGATACTCGTTGGGGATCACATTTCTCTTCTATTTGTAGCTTGATAAATATGTATGAGGCAACTTGTATTGTTTTAAAAAAAATTACAACTGAAAGAGCAAGTTATTCTACACGTGGTGATGAGGATAACTGAAATACTTTGCCAAGCCTTACAACAACAATCTCAGGATATAGTTAATTGTCATGTGTTTGGTTGGAACAACAAAGTGTCTTATACAAGCATTGAGAGAAGATGGTTAGGATAAATTATTTACTGAAGTGAAGACTTTTTGTGAAAAACATGATATTGAAATTTTTAATTTCAACGATGTTCATTCAACAACAAAATTTGGACGCTCTCGTCTTCAACAAGGTTATGTTACAATAGAGCATTATTTTAGAGTTGAAATATTTTTTACTTCCATTGATCAACAATTAGAAGAGTTGAATAACAAATTTAGTGAGCAAGCAATGGATTTGTTAACTCTAAGTTGTGCTTTGATTCATAAGGATAATTATAAAGCTTTTAACATTGAAAAAATTTGCACTCTAGTTGAAAAATATTACCCGGTGGATTTCAACATGCAAGAGAAGATTAATTTGAAATTTGAACTCCAACATTTCTTGGTTGATGCTCGTCAAGATTTAAATTTGAATAATTTATCAACTATCCAAGAATTGTGCTCATGTTTGGTTGCAACTGAAAAGACCCAAAATTTCTACTTGATTGATAGATTACTTCGTCTTATCATGACTCTTCCTGTTTCTACTCCCACAACTGAAAGATCTTTTTCAGCAATGAAAATTATTAAATCAAGGTTAAGAAATAAGATGGAAGACGACTTTTTGGCAGATAGCATGACAATTTACATAGAAAGAGAAATTGCTGCAAGTATCAGTTCTGAGTCTATTATTGATGATTTCAAGTTAATTAAAGAGCGTAGAGCATTACTATAAGGTATTTTTAATTCATATTGTTAAATTATTTGATACTTTATTTTGTGTTTATTACAACTTAATTATTTACTATATAATATTATTTATATATTTAATTTATATATTATAATTTATGTCGGCCACACCAAACTTTTTGGTCAAACTCCACCACTGTGTGTGAATATCTAAAAAAAAAAAACTATTGCAATTTTAATTAATTGAGAAATTGTAGCTCGTATCTAAACAAGAAGTGAGGTTAGTGAATGTGTAAAGAGAAGGGATTTGGATGCAATTGAATTCAAAATGTTACTCTTTGACTCCAGAAATATTAAAGACACAAAATTTGGAGTGAAAGTGTATTGTTAGTTTTACAATTAGATTAATAATATTACGGTGAGTTGTCCTAATTTTAAAAAAAAAAATTACATAATATAATTTTCATAAAATCAAAATGATTTACGGTGAATTTGTCGATAAGAAACCAGACATACACAAAACACAAAGAAAATTAGGAATGATTTGAGTTTGAAATTTGAAAACATTCCTTTTGAGTGAATGAGCAAAGCAAAGAAGAGGTTCTAGATCTTTAGTGGGTCAATAGCATTTAAACAATTAAATCATTTATCGAATAAATTTATCATTTTTGGATAAGGCTCTAACTGACATAAAAGGAAAAGGCATTGAAGAATAGCGTGAAGTTGGGTTAGAGGAGTGTTAAAGAGCATTCATATCAATCATGTGAATTTTCAGAGCAGAGTCACTGCTATTGGAAACTGTCATTTAAGTGAAGGCATTAAAGGGTGAAATAACTCCTCCCATAGGAACGAAAGAGTACTTTTAGTATCTACACATCAATATATCGAATCAAAAATTTATTATTTCCTCAATTTTAAAAAAGTTATATCAAATTTTAATATTTTATTTTTAATGTTTACAATTTTTTTAACTTAATAGTTCTAAATTTTTTTCGTTTTCATTTTTTTCCGTTGATTTTAAGTTAATTTTTTATAATTTTTAAATTCGTTTTTGTAGTCATATTAAACACATTATAAACATTTATTTTACAAAAATCTAAAATTTTTTAACAGAAAATAAATTATATATGATTTTTTAAGTGTTTGGTGCTTAAAAATTCTAAATTTTTGTGCTAAAGATTTTTATAATGTTCATAGCATACCTAAAAAAAATATTTAAATATTAAGAGGGACAAATAAATTGACTTAAAAGCATAGATAAAAAATAAAAATGAAAAAGACTAAAGAGTTAAGAAATATTTTATAAAGGCAAACACTGCGCTAAAAATAGCCTTTTACAACGCTTTTTTTAAGTCTTTTACAGCGTTTTTTCAAAAAAAAAAGCGCTGTGGAATCGAGCGCTGTAAAAGATACAACAGTGCTTTTTAAAAAGCGCTATAAATCATGTAAATATAACGCGCGCTTGTTATGCGCCTTTTAGAGCTCTTTTCGTAAGAAGCGCTGTAATAGGCATACCCATAATTCATATTTTTGGTGTACCTTTTTACAGCGGTTTTTCTAAAAAGCGCTGTAATAGGCATACCCATAATTCATATTTTTGGTGATACCTTTTTACAGCACTTTTTTGTAAAAAGCGCTGTAATAGGCATACCCATAATTCATATTTTGGTGTACCTTTTTACAGCGTTTTTTTTGTAAAAAGCGTTGTAATAGGCATACCCATAATTCATATTTTGATGTACCTTTTAGAGCGCTTTTTGTAAAAAGCGCTGTAAAAAGGTACACCCAATGCACATTTTACAGCGTTTTTTCAAAAAAGTGCTGTAAAAGATGTATTTTATTTTTTATTTTTTTAATGTCCTATATATATTTGAAAAACGCTTTTTATGGCATTTTTTTTATAAAGCGCTGTCTTTTATCCTTTTATCCAAAATAATTTTGAATCAGACAACAGAACACAACCTAATTTACAACATATATTACCCTGTAACTAGAATCAGTAATTTACTATAAGCAATTCACAAGCAGTTCACACAATATGTAACCCTGTATATATTACCATGTAACATAGTATTTTACAACATAAGTAACTACATATACATTGAAACTAATTTACAACATATTCATATGCATGTTTATATATTGTCCTATGATCATATACATATAATAACTAAAAAAATATACATAATATGCACTAGCTACCATATAATATTCAGATCCCTTGCCCAACAGCATGCTATTTCCTAGAAAATCAAATAATTTTCATTTCAAGTACATACTGACACCATTCTTCCTTTAATTCCATCAGATCTTGCTCAAAATATGATGGACTGGAATTGTCAAACCACTGCAATATAAAAATTGAACATATTATATAAAAATTTATATATGGAAATCATTTAATGAAAATACCGTACCGTTTTTGGGAGAATAGTTTTATTCTTGACAACAATCTCCTTCATGAATCTCAATATGTAGTACCCAAAGTTGATGTTGTTTGTTTGATGAGGGCACTTTATTGGGATCCATGTAATGTTATTAGACTTTTGCTTCGACACTATAGCACCTCTTTGAGCTCGATAAACTTTTAAGGCGCTATCGAATGAATAAATATGATTATTATAGCATGAACTAACACATTATATATATATATATATATATATATATATATATATATATACATGTAAGAAATAAATGAATATTACTTACGTGTCGAGCATAGTCTTAACTTCGGAGTGATTGTTGTAATCGCCATGCACGGGATCCAAATAGTATATAACTTCAGAGACCCCATTGATTGCAAATAGCACCCAATGTGCCCTACAACAACAAAAAATTGGTTAAGCAATTTTGTTTATACACAACTAATAAATTAAATTGTCATCAATTAAGAAAGATAAAATTTCGTACCCTGAATTATATGGTGCGAAGAACAATTTATCCTTTTCTTTATTTGCTAATAACATATCTACATTATATTTCTTTACATTGTCTGGATCGAGTTTCCACATCGATATCTTGTGCGGAGACAAGAATGAGTATTTATTTGACAATTTCATCGTGCACACGACCTTCTCGTACAAAAATCTTCAATGAAAATTTTAAACTAGATTAATTACCAATACATTTAATTAATTACCAATAAATGCAATTAAATTAAAAGTATTTTTTACCTTATGTACAAGCTCATTACAGTAGCACTAAGCTCCTTATGTTCGAGAAGTTCGTATATGTGCTCCTTTTCAATAAATTCATCATACTCATCTCCAACTATATCTTTATTCATGGGTACGATGCGCGGATCGTCGCTGCTGCCCATGTTCTTTTCTACTTGGATGTCAAGACACGCCCTGTATTTACCAAGGCATGGCTGACTCAATTTAGGAGCAGCAGTGGCGACCGATTTTCCCCGATCCAGTTTTTTCTTGCTGCAAGTTTGGTAGCAGCTGCTTTATTACCCGACAGTCTTTGTGGTTTGGCAGCTTTATTAACCTCCAATTTTTGAGGTTTGCTGCCTTTTTTTTGGATGTGCGGGTGGTTTATTTGTTTGGATCTACAAAAATGAGGTTAAATGTTAGTTTATCTATATACCTATTACCTTAAAGTTTTAGATAAATATGTGGTGTCAAAGTTTCTTAAGAATCTTAAACGTTTAACTCATTAATACTCCCAACGGTTTCCTAAACTCCCCAATAATTGGTATCAGAGTCATAAGAGTGATATCCTAGTGTGAATTGTTGGAACCTGGTTGATTTGAAGAAATATGTCCTTCTAAGGTTAAAATATACAATTTTGTCAAGTATGAAACAACCTTTCAAGAATTTCTTGCTAATGTCATATGCATAAGCAAACAAACTTCTATGATCTATGGTGTTATTAGAAACAATAAATGTAGCATAGGCTATGAAGAAACAATAACCATATTGTTTGTACATGTCGCTGCCTAAAATTTCGAGTATTTATCGAAATTTAATGGAGTTGCCACCAAAATTTATTTTAAAATAGGGAAAATATTAGAAAACCCTTAAAAAAATAAAAAATCTTTGAAACCAAATTTTGAGCTCGGGAGTCGATTATGCATAGAGAATGTATTAGCATCACACGACATCTGTTAAAACACGGTTACCTAGAATTAATTGTGCAATATTAATATTAACTTAAGTACATTTATTTCTCTTTATTATTAAAACTGAATAAAATTATTGTCTTTTTTAAATGTGATTTTGGAATAAATGTGTGTTTAAGAAATAAAGGATAAAGAATAGATTTTTATTAATGTGCTTGACAAGAATGTGATATTGCTCCTACGTATCTTCGGTGCAATGGAGAAATCAAAGCTACATAGTTCTTGGGTAGAAAATGCGGATGTGTTGATTCTTTAAAAAAAAGAGTTGATTTGATTTGAATAATTAATTTAAAAAAAAAAAAAAACAAGTTTTAAGACTATCAAGTTGTTCAACTTGAGTATTAAAAGATCTTAGGGACTAAAAAGATGTCACATCTAGTAAACCCGTTTAAGAATAGTTTTATTATTTTTGTTATAAAATGAGCTTTTAAAATTTCCAAGTTGTACAACTTGTGTAATAACCGCTCAAAGATTAAAAAGATGTCATATCTAATTAATTACTTGAAAATAATTTTTATATAATTATTTTAAAAAAATGAGTTTTAAAACAGTTAAATTATCATAATATATATATATATATATAATGTATTTTTAAATAACATTTTATTAGTTTTACTTTTTTTTAAATAAATAAATAAATGATTTAATAAATCAAAATAATTTAGCAAATAGTACACATGTTTGCAAACATTTTCAAAACACCATGGCCACACGTGCTTTCAAAAGCTACGAGTCCCACCTGCTATACTTCCAAACAACTAAGTTTCAAAGTAGCCATCATTTCAAAACAACTTAGCCTCACCATTTTTCAATACAAACCATCAAAAATAATTTAACTCTAGCATTATTTCAATACAAACCAACATCATCTCAAAATAGAAATAAACCCATTCAAAGCTCAATAAATCCTAAGCAAGTTAACCTATTTTAAAATTGAAATAGAAACAAGTATAGAGAACATAAAAACAAGCATGGCAGAGATACATACCAAAAAGAAGAAGTGGTTGCGACGACGACGGTGTACAGTTGACAGTAGTTAGCGGCAGTTACCGGCATAAATGACGGTGATTTCGGTTTCTCTCATTTTCTATCTTTTTACTTCTAAATATATATGATTTTAAGGATTGAGTTGGGTTGTTGCTCCTTTTACGCTCAACTATTTTTATTTCCAAATCGCTCTTTAAAAAAATTTATCTTTTTGTTTCTTCTCTTTTTTTCAAAAAAATAAATAAATAAAACTCTCTTCTTTAGATGAGATTTTTTAATATCAGTAGTGTTTTTTTTTATCCCTCCTCCTCCTTTGAAAATTAAAAAGATGTATTTATAGAATTTTTTATTTGTTTAGTTGCTTTCTTGCTTGCCTTAGTCCTTCTCCATCAATTTCCTGTTTAATGTTTCATTTTCTTTGCTCATCATCTGCATTTTTCTGCACCTTTGATGCCTTTATAATTTTAGATTATTTTGCTTTTGTCTGATGATTTGCTAAGTTTTTATTTGTCCTTTAGTTATTTTTTTAAACTCAAAATTTGTCATTTAGTTTTTATCATGTGTATAAAGGCTGACTAGTAAAATAATATGTTTTTCTATTTCTCTAATTAGTTACAAAGTAAAGGCTAGTGCCTCAACCATGATATTGCATCAGAAACAAAAAGGCAGCAATAAGGACAACAAGAAAACATAACCAAAGCAAGTTGACTTAATTTGATTTTGGTTTAAATTTTATGGTAATTTAAATTGGCTTTATTCTTAATTTGTAATTGGATTTGATTTGATTTTAGAACTGTAATTAGACTGGCCATTGTAAATTGATGAGACATAATGAAATTATTTATTTCCTTTTCTAAATATATATTTATATATATCCTTTTTTTGATTTATTTTCCTTTTTGATTTATTTTTAACAAAATGGAGAAATTTGGGGTACTACAGCTGTCCCTATTTAATTATATTTTACTTGAAAAATATGAAAATATGAATAACAATGGTATTCGTTTTCATATTATCAAGTAAAAGATAAGTAAATATAAGGACCTAAATTTTGTCCAATAACAAACACATGTATTAAAGTGCCCTTGAAATGTTAAAGTGGGAATGATGTAAATGTTTTTTGAGATGTGCAAGATGACCGTCTTTGAATTAATTACCGATTAGTAGATTGACATAAATAAAAATGATTTTCTTCAGATTGGTTATTGATGCATAGATCGACAAAAATGAAGGTGATTGTCTTCGGATTGGTTACCGATGTGTAGATCTATAGAAATTAAAAATGATTGTCTTCGGATTGGTTACTGATGCGTAGATCTATAGAAATGAAAGTGAACATCTTTAGATTGTTTACCGATGCGTAGATCGTAATTGGTCCAATCTTGAAGGTAGATAAAGAGGGAGAATAAGTATATGATACTTGCAATTCGAACGATAAGGTATGAACGACTCATGCGTGTGTTATGCATTGAGTATAGGTAAAGTGTCAATGAAGATGCATGAATCATGTGAGTATGAGTAAATTATGCATGATTTATGTGTGTCATGCGTTATAGATCAATTTTGTTCATTTCTTTGATTCCCCGATCCTTATGCTCTTCTCCATCCCAAGATTCAATGGATGAATAAAGACAAATATTGTTTCTACACAATGACTCTTCGTATCTATCGAATGACCGCTTTTTCGAAGTGAAGCAAAAATCCAATGTTTAAAATGACTACCCTCCTTATTATTTTTCACACACTCATATATCGTGAGAATCAAACGAGTTCCTGTGTATATATTTTTCAAGTGTCAAAATATTTAAAATACTTTTACATTTTCACTTATTTCAAATTCCAACATTTATTATCATAAAACAAAATTTTGAAACAATAGAACAATCAATAATGAAACTGGATTGGTATATAAAGAGTGTAACGTACAACATCGAATGACAATATTGGAAAATGTACATTCGTTACATTGAGAGCAAAATAATTGAGGCAGGGTTACAATGTGGGGACGAGTATGTTTAATTTTAGGTGGAGACATAACAAACGTTAGGTATTCTTGTAATTTAGTAATCCTAATAATCAGCTTCCAAGAATAATAATTGCCCCTGTTTGAAGCGCTTGATTTTTTTTGTTATCCCTAACTTTTGCATGGACCGCTCTTCCAAGTTTCCAATCGATCAGGATTCTCTAATTTTTGCTTAGGTCGCCTTTTCAGGTTTTCAACCTAGCGAGCCCATTTTTTATAATAATTATTTTAAGCATAATATTTTTTGACTGCATCTGAATTTACTGGAAGTGGACGGTCCTCTCCATCTATTTCTGCAAGTATTAAAGCTCGCCTAGAAAAAGCTTTTTTCACAATATATGGTCCTTCGTAATTCAGGGTCCATTTTTCACGAGAATCTTATTTTATGGGCAATATTTTCTTTAACACTTATTTTATGCTTGACCCACACATCTGAGGAGAACCATATCATGATTTCTCTTGTAAAGCACATCACCATTTAAGAAGAAGTTCATTGAGAACCCCCTTAAAACCCTTTTGTCCTTCTCTGAAACACCTGATGGATATTCCCTATTCTTAACATAGGATTTGATATCATTAAACCATAGTTTGCTATCAAGCTCTTCTTCTATCAATAAGCAATATGCTGGCTTATCCTTTTGTTGAATTTTTATGACCGACACATCCTGACCGACACTTATTTTGAACATTGATGACAATGTGGCCAGGGCATTAACAAATTGGTTTTCTTCTTAAGGAATATGGTGAAAAGTGATATGCTCGAAGTTTTCTACCAATTATTTGATATGTGTATGATATGTAATCAATTTGGAATCTCGAGTTTCCCACTCTCCTTTTGTTTGATGGATGACCAAAGATGAGTCTCCATATACCTCAAGAACTTTTATCTTTGATTTAATGGCTGCTTTAATGCCCATGACACATGCCTCATATTCTGCAATATTGTTTTTGCAATCAAAACACAATCTAGCTGTAAATGAAGTAAATTGGATCTATGGGGAAATCAAAATGGCTCCAATTCCATGCCCTAATTCATTAGAAGCACCATCAAACACCAAAGTCCATTTTCCTTTATCAGATAATTCAATCTCTTCAAATAAAGTTATGATACCTTCATCAGGGAATTCACACTACATTGATTGGTAATCTTCTACAGGTTGTTGGGCCAAATACTCTGTTAGGGCGCTTCCTTTGATAGATTTTTGTATAACGTATACCAAATCATATTCTGATAACATCTACCAATGGGCAATCCTTCCAGTAAGAGCAGGTTTCTCAAAGATGTATTTAATTGGGTCCATTTTAGACACCAACTAAGTTGTATGACATAACATGTATTGCCTTAACCGACGAGTAGCCCATGCTAATGCACAACTTGTTCGTTCAAGTAGTGAATACCTTGTTTCAGAATTGGTGAACTTTTTGCTCAAATAATTAATAGCATGTTCTTTCTTACCAGATTCATCATGTTGCCCTAGTACACAACTCATTGACTCGTCGAGTACTATTAAGTACATAATAAGTGGCTTTCCAAGAACTGGAGGCACTAATATTGGAGGTTTTGACAAGTATTGCTTAATCTTTTCGAAAGCTTTTTGACAATTCTCATTCCATTAAACCTTTTGGTCTTTGCGCAACAACTTGAAAATTGGCTCGCATGTAGCGGTGAGATGCGATATGAACCTAGCAATGTAATTCAATCTGCCCAAAAAGCCACAAACTTCTTTTTCTGTGCGTGGAGCGGACATTTCTTGTATCGATCTTACTTTATCTGGATCCACTTATATCCCTTTTTGACTAACGATAAACTGAAGTAACTTGTCTGATCTTACACCAAAAGTGCATTTAGCAGGGTTTAAACGGAGTTTGAACTTCCTTAGTCGCACAAACAACTTTTGAAGGTTAACAACATGGTCTTCTTCGGTCTGAGATTTTGCAATCATATCATCCACATAAACCTCTATTTCTTTATGCTTCATGTCATGAAACAAAGTTACCATTGCTCTTTGGTAGGTTGCCCCAACATTCTTCAATCAAAAGGGCATTACTTTGTAATAGAAAGTCCCCCATTGTGTAATGAATGTTGTTTTCTCCATATCGTTAGGAGCTATCTTGATTTGATTATACCGTGAGAAACCATCCATGAAGGAGAAAAGAGAATATTGAGCAGTGCTATCTACTAAGATATCAATGTGAGGCAAAGGAAAATGGTCTTTTGGACTAATTTTATTTAAGTCCCGATAATCAACACACATTCAAACCTTTCCATCTTTTTTTGAAACTGGGACAATATGAGCCACCCATTGAGGGTATTTTGCCACTATTAAGAAACCAGCATCAAATTGCTTCTTAACTTCTTCTCTAATTTTAAGTGACATATCATGCCTCATCCTCCTCAATTTTTGTTTAATTGGAGCACATTCAGGTTTGAGTGGTAGCTTATGTTCAACTATGTTAATATCTAACCCAGGCATATCCTGATATGACCATGTAAAGACATCGACATAATCAAATAAAAGTTTAACCAGCTTTTCTCGTTCACTTTCTTTCTTAGACATACCAATTTTTACTTCTCTCTTATCATGTTTAGTCCCTAAATTGATCATCTCAACAGGTTCTTGATAGGGTTGGATTATCTTAGCTTCCTGTTTAATTAACCTTTCTAGTTTTGTGGGATGCTCACGATCGTCTTAATAATCCTCATCAACGTGATTAATTGGATGTTCAAAATTACAAGAAGGGTTTCTAGCGTTGTTATTGTCAACATGTTCATTTTCATCTCTGCATTGTTTAAATTAAGAGGAAAAAGAAAGAAAAAAAATGAATCAAGATTGCTAAGAAAAAAAAAGAAAAGAGAAAAACAAAAACAAACTGGAGAATTCAAAAATGCATTTATTGATAATAAGTACGAAATTTAAATACATGCGCCCTATTAGTTATCCTTATAGCCTTGGACATAGCAAAATGAGTTAAAATACATAATTACTTTGAACATGAATTAACAAACACGGGAAACTTGATGATCTTCCAATTATTGAGATTAGTGTTTGGAGAACAAGGGTACACCAATTTGAGGGTATCATCATCAACATGATCCTCTTCCACAACAGCCACTTGATCAACATATATTATTCCAGCGCTTTGAAAGGTTTGATGAATGTCACAAATAAGGATCTTTTGTGAATTTGGTACCGGATTTTCCCAACGAGCTAGCTTGCTTTCTCGTTTTTCTTTTACAACATTCTCTTTATCAGATTTGGTATGTACATATCCCAACCCGTACTTATCTTTCTTTTATGGTATTTCTATTAGTTTCTTGAATTTAACAAAAGCTCCTCCTTCTAACATGGATTTTATATACTTCAATGTTGTGGTAGATAGTTTTGGTTCTTTTAAATGAAATCCTTCACCCATGAAGACAACATTGGCGATTTCTAATACTTGGAAGTAAGTCTCTATGGCTTCCTCTGTGTGTTCAATGTAGCCTGCAGAAGATAAACGACTCACTATAATATCTTCTTCCCCATGTATTATCACCAGTTTATTATTCACTATAAACTTTAGCTTTTGATGGAGAGTGGATGTCACTGCTCTAGCAGCGTGAATCCACGGTCTCCCTAAAAGGCAATTGTACACCGGCTTAATATCCATCACTTGAAACGTTATTCCAAAGTTATGGGGTCCGATTTGAATCGGTAGGTCAATCTCACCAATAACTTGTTTTCTGGATTCGTCAAACGCTTTCACCATCATAGCACTCAGCTTCAAACAAGCCCCATAAACAAATAGTTTTGATAATGTTGATTTCGGCATGACATTTAACGATGAACCATTATCAACTAGCACTCGTGCAAGAATATGATCATGATATCTCACAGAGACGTGTAGTGCTTTATTATGCTCCATTTGCTTAGCTGGTAATTCAACATCACTAAAACTCAACCCATTGCAGGCGGTGATATTACCGACGACCCCATCAAATTGGTCGACAATGATATCATGAGTAACATGGACCTCATTTAAAACTTTCATCAGTGCCCTTGTATGTGCTTTAGAGCTTAATAACAAAGAAAGAACATATATCTTGGAAGGGGTTTGATTTAGTTGATCTACCACCTTATACTCACTTTGCTTGATAAACTTCAAGAATTCGTTAGCTTCTTCTTCAGACATTGACTTTTTTCAAGTTTCTAATCCTTTTATGGCGTGATACGTAACCTTTTATTGGTGACATCAGTACCTTGAGGTTTCAAGTTATCACCCGATTGATGATTGACTAGATGGGATATGACTTCATAACTCCATGGTACCGCCTTGTTATTTTTATAAGGAAAAGAAGTTGGTGCTTGAATAGTTATTGCATTTTCCCACTATGAGTTGGCTTAGGATTCTCTTTTCTATAGAGGATTTCCAATGGTCTTGGGAAAGATATATTATTTTCCATGAATGGCTCTATGGTTGATACATGATCATCTTTTGTACATTGGTATATCTCTTCTTCAATGAGATTGACAATGGTATCTTCGTGACCCAACAAAGGATTATTCCCTATGTTGGGACCGTCTTCCTAGAAGGTAAGCCATTTTGCAATAATCAATTCTTGCACTTTAGTTTTTAGGGTTTGACAATCTTCGACGGAATGCCCATGGCTCTAGCATGGTATTAACATTTGGCGTTTGGATTATACCATTTTGGGAATTGTGCTTCTAGAGGTTTCATTGGCCTTAGGACTACCATTGAATTTAGGAGCAGGTGAGGCAACAATTGGCTGTATGTCACGAGAATCGGGTCAAAACGAGTTACCTTTTTTTCTCGATTATTTGGTGGTTTGTAGTGATTTTGGATTGGATTTTGGTTCCATAGATTTTTTTGGGAAAACATGACAGGTGGTGGTTGGACCATATGTGGTTGATAAAAGGGTGGGCTTGAAGGTGATATTGTGGGTATGGAGCTTGTGAAGTCGCAGCCACATATGGATAGGGAATATAAGGAATTTGGGGTATTGGGGGCTGAAAATTAGGAGGTCGATAAGAATTCATAGTCGGCGAGTAAGAGACCCTTGGATTTACCATCCCAGCGTTAACATCCTCTTCTTTCTTTTTTGTGAAGGTTGTTTGGGGTCTCTTCATGTCACTTGCTGCACATATAATCTTACCACTCCTCATCCCACTTTCTATTATTTCTCCTATCATGACCAGGTCATAAAAGTTTGACGACATACTCCTAATCATCTTATCATAAAAAGGTGAATGGAGAGGATCCATAAACATACCAACCATTTCTCCTTCAGATAAAGGAGGTTCTACTTGTGATGCCCTTTCTCTCCACTGTTGTGCATATTCTTTGAAAGTTTCATTGTCCTTTTTCAATGTATTTTGCAATTGCATCTTATCAGGGGCCATGTCAATGTTGTACTTGTATTGCCTCAAGAAGGCATCAGCCAAGTCTTTCCACGAACGAATATGATTTCTCTCAAGATGCATATACCAACTTAACAAGGCCCCACTCAAACTATCTTGGAAAAAGTAAATGAGAAGTTTTTCGTTATGAGCATGATAAGCCATTTTCCTGCAACACGTAGTTGGATGATTTTTAGGACATGTGGTGCCTTTGTTTTTTTTCAAACTCGGAAACCTTGAATTTTGGAGGGATAGTCACATCGAGAACCAAATACATATCAAAAGCTTCGAGACCATATACATTGTGCCCCTCAATTGCTTTTATTCACTATTCTAAAACATGAAATTTCTTTTTCGATTGTGAATTATTCCCAACATGAGGTTGTTTCCAATTCTCGTTAGCATTTAAATGGGGTACTTGAGGTACATTATATGGAATATTTTCTAAGGGTACAGTGTTTTGGGGTGGCACATCGCCCAGATGAGGTGGGATTTGTGATTGGTTTAAGTTTTCGGGGTTGATAGCTGAGTGGTTTTGGTTATTGTCTATGGGGTTGATGATTATAGGCGAAGTATAACTAGGTGAGAGACCATATATAGGAAATTGCATAGTTGTTGTACGGAATTATTGGTTTGTCGGGGTAAAACTCGGTGGGTTAGAAGGAGTAGTTTAGTGTTCTTCATTTACAATTGGAGGATCCCCATCTGTATTCTCCTTCCTTGTCAAAGCATGTATAACTTCCAGGATTCGATCGACCTTTTCCTTCAGTTGGTTGACATCTGCTCTTATCACTTCTTGGTTTTGCTCGAGTTCATCCACGATCTTGGAATTCTTGCGCATCCGATAAGGGTGTTGAGGAAACAACTTTATTGATTTTTTCTATTTTTTTAAATAAATAAATAAAAATTCTGAGTATTAAAATATGAAAGTGATGGAAATGAAATCAATTAGTTAATTATGATAGTTGGATATTGGAGAATCATACGCCTTAGGTAATAGCAAGAACAAATTATTAGTGAAGAAAATATGAGGACTGAAAATCAAAATAGAAAATCCTTCGTTGACAAGAAAAAGAGTACATCACATTTAAATTAAAAACTACATTGACTATGGGATTTCAATCTTCTCTTTTAATAGGACAACCAATCTTCTCCTCCAATTCTTCTACCAAATTTTTGCAATATTCAATGAACTTGTAGACTTTGACTGGAGTATTCAACATATGCATTACCACATCATTCTCTCTTATATGCTTTGGAATTTTTAAGACTGCTTGATTAGCTAGCATTGCCAATTTTGAAAAGAAGTCTTTCCAATGTCTTCCTTTATCTTTCAACTCTTTATAGATCTCTTGATTCTTTAATTGGATAGTTGGATATTGGGGAATCATACGCCTTAGGTAATAGCAAGAAAAAATTATTAGTGAAGAAAATATGAGGACTGGAAATCAAAATAGAAAATCCTTCATTGATAAGAAAAAGAGTAAATCACATTTAAATTAAAAAATACATTGACTATGGAATTTCAATTTTCTCTTTTAATAGGACAACCAATCTTCTCCTCCAATTCTTCTACCAATTTTTTTTAATATTCAACGAACTTGTAGACTTTGACTGAAGTATTCAACAGATGCATTACCACATCATTCTCTCTTATATGCTTCAGAATTTTTAAGACTGCTTGATTAGCTAGCATTGTCAATTTTGAAAAGCAGTCTTTCCAATGTCTTCCTTTATCTTCCAGCTCTTTATAGATCTCTTGATTTTTTAATTGACCTAGCAATATCATAAACCGATCCTCCCAATATATAGTTTTGTCCTGTAGGTCATTATAGATCTTTTCTTGGTAATTAATGTAATTCTTCAACTCACTAGAATTCTCCATTTCTGTTCTTAGTGCGTCTTGATGTTTTGAGATTAATTCTTCAATTTTTTCATTTGTTGCCTCTCATTCCTAACTTGACTCTCATACTCAACTACCATTTCTTTCAGTTGTTTCTTTAAATCTTCAAACTCTTTTTTTTATCTTCTTCTCAAAGCTTGCCGATTTTGTCCACAACTACTTCCACATATATGCCTCTTCGATAACTGCATTCTTTTCTTGCTTTTGCACATCTAACTCTTCATCTGCACCTCTCAAACAATCTTGTATGTCAAGTTTATTTTCTTTTTCAATTTTCAACCTCTTGTTACTTCTTTCAATAAACTGACTTTTACATGAGTTTTCTGATCGTAAGTTCTCATTCTCTTGGGAGGCTTTCTCTAACTTCGCCTATAGCTCTTTTTTCTCCTCTTCAGATTTCAACAATGATTCTTTGAGTTCTTCTATTTCTTCATTGGTAGCAATGGTAAGTTTAGATATTTCCTGGTCACTCGAGGGTATACTGTGGAAAGGTAACTTGATTTCTTAGACTCTATTTTTTACACATTGTTGATAGGGTTCTTTTGTGCTGCAACTTCTGAATCCAAGTACTTTTCCTTTTCTAATGATCATTTCCCAAGCTCGACTTATCCTTGGCAACATCGGTGGGTCTATTATACCCGTGATTAAGGTTCTTATAATTCCTCAACAATCCTAAAAATTATTGCAAAATGCCAATTCATTTTCAAAAGAAACAATGTCATGAGATATCAATGCAATTATCTAGAATGACAGTTGTGAATATATAACATTTTGAATGAATGTATGAGGTATTTTTGCTTATATAAATATTCTTATGATGAAAGGGTTTATTGGCTTATGTAGTGAAATTCTCACAAGGGTGACTCTATAGTTCTAAATACAGTTCCTATAATTAATTGTGCAAGATTAATATTAACTTAAGTATATTTATTTATCTTTATTATGAAATATGAATAAAAATTATTATCTTTTTTAAATGTGATTTTGGAATAAATGTGTACTTAAGAAATAAAGGATAAAGAATACATTTTTATCAATGTGCTTGACAAGAATGTGATCTTACTCCTACGTATCTTCCAGTGGATGGAGAAATCAAAGCTACGTAGTTCTTGGGTAGAAAATGTGGATGTGTTGATTATTTTAAAAAAATGAGTTGATTTGATTTGAATAATTAATTTAAAAAAAAAACAAGTTTTAAGACTATCAAGTTGTTCAACTTGAATCTTAAAAGATCTCAGAGACTAAAAAGATGTCACATCTAGTTAACCCGTTTAAGAATAGTTTTATTATTTTTGTTATAAAAATGAATTTTTAAAAACTTCAAGTTGTACAACTTGTGTAATAACCGCTCAAAGATTAAAAAGATGTCACATCTAAATAATCACTTGAAAATAATTTTTATATTATTACTTAAAAAAAATAAAAAAAAGAAGTTTTAAAACGGTTATATTATCATTATATATATATATAATGTATTTTAAAATAACATTTTATTGGTTTTACTTTTTTATATAAATAAATAAATATTTAATAAATCAAAATAATTTCAGCAAATAGTACACATGCTTGTAGACATTTTCAGGACAACATGGCCATGCATGCTTTCAAAAGCTACGAGTCGCACCTGCTATACTTCCAAGCAACTAAATTTCAAAGTAGCCATCATTTCAAAACAACTTAGCCTCATTATTTTTCAATACAAACCATCAAAAATAATTTAGCTCTAGCATTATTTCAATACAAACCAACATCATCTCAAAATAGAAATAAACCCATTCAAAGCTCAATAAATCCTAAGCAAGTAAACCTATTTTAAAAATGAAATAGAAACAAGTATAGAGAACATAACGACAAGCATGACAGAGACACATACCAAAAAGAAGAAGTGACGGCGGCGGTGCACAGTTGATAGTGGTTAGCGGCAGTTACTGGCAGAAATGACGGTGATTTCAGTTTCTCTCATTTTCTATTATTTTTACTTCTAAATATATATGATTTTAAGGATTGAGTTGGGTTGTTGCTCCTTCTACGCACAACTACTTTTATTTCCAAATTTCTCTTTAAAAAAAATTATCTTTTCGTTTCTTCTCTTTTTTTCAAATAAATAAATAAATAAATAAATAAAACTCTCATCTTTAGATGTAATTTTTTAATATCAGTAGTGATTTTTTTAGATCTCTCCTCCTCGTTTGAAAATTAAAAAGATGTATTTAAAGAGTTTTTTTATCTGTATAGTTGTTTTCTTGCTTGCCTTTGTCCTTCTCCATCAATTTCATATTTGATGTTTTGTTTTCTTTGCTCATCATCTGCATTTTTCTGCACCTTTGATGCCTTCATAATTTTAGATTATTTTGCTCTTGTCTGATGATTTGCTGAGCTTTTATTTGTCCTTTAGTTTTTTTTAAACTAAAAAATTTGTCATTTAGTATCATGTGTACAAAGGCTGACTAGTAAAATAATATGCTTTTCTGTTTCTCTAATTAGTTACAAAGCAAAGGCTAGTGCCTCAACCATGATATTGCATCAGAAACAGAAAGGTGGCAATAAGGACAACAAGAAAACATAGCCAAAGCAAGCTGGCTTAATTTGATTTTGGTTTAAATTTTATTGTAATTTAAATTGGCTTTATTCTTAATTTGTAATTTGATTTGATTTTAGAACTGTAATTAGATTGACCATTGTAAATTGATGAGAAATAATGAAATTATTTATTGTAATTATTTTTATTTCCTTTTTTAAATATATATTTCATTTTTTTGATTTATTTTTAACAAAATAGACAAAATTGGGGTACTATAGTACATACTGCCATAAGAAAGGTCACACCACAATAACCCGTCCTATGCTGAAAAAATTGAAAGACAAGATACCTTTAAGAACTAACAATCCAAGATCCAATTTAATTTGGGAACCTAATAACAAAATAATGTATCTTGTAGATATCCTTAGCAACAAAGTTGAAACACCAGTCATGGTACCTAGACAATGGATGCTCACGACACATAACGGGAGAAAAGTCTATTTTTCAAGATACGACAAATTAGGTAATGATCATATTCCCTCTAATAAGAATGTATTATTTGTAAAAGGACTAATGAATTCCAAAACACTTGATCCTCAAAGTCGTTCTTCCCAAACAACCTAACAACCTCAGACTTTTGAGGAACTAATCATCTTGACCCAACAAGCCAAGTCTTCTCCTGACATCCCTAGATTGAAGAAAGCACACTAACACCTTGACCTTACAAACCAAGTCTTCTTCACATATCCTGACAACCCTAGATTGTTGAAGGCACACTAACACCACTATCGAGTTGGATACAAAAATTGAAATTTGAGTAGTTGCTTCTAAAACAATTGATAATAATAATAACTTACAGATTGTAAGAAAAAATACTTAGAAAATATTTCTAACTTGAACAAGTGTTTCTCTCTTTGAACACTAAGATGAATTTGAAATTTTGATCTTATGAGTTCTTATACTCTTTTCTTATTTTTGATGATCTTCTTCTTCAGCCTGGAGTATCTATTTTATAGATAAAATTAGGGCTTCAATTTAGTCATTGTTTAATTCTGAATTGTATCTTAATTTCTAGCTTGATAAAAAATGATCTTATTCAAAAATAATTCAAACAAGATGTTTTTAATAGTAAGTTCTTTAGCCAATTCTTTATTTCTGAATCCAATTTGAGTAGTTCTTCTACATTGATTATGTTTGTAGTATGTTCATATCTGAGCAGTTCTTCATATTGATTATACTTGTACTTTGTTCAGATTGAGTTGCATAATTCTTCAGATTGACTTTGTTCGTATTTTGTTGTATATTAATCTTGATCAAATCTTGACCATATATTCTTTTCAACTTGGTCAATTATAAATTTTAGATTTTCTTCGGTTATAAATCTCAATCAAACCTTATTTTAGATTTTCTTCAATTATAAATCAAAATCAAAGCTTATTTTAGATTAATTCAAGTTTGTGTCTAAATTGACACAAAGTTTGTTTCTAGGATTCTAACTCTAATTGAGAGGATGTTACATATTGAGTCCAATAGTAGTTTAAGTGTATGAGCACACTTTGACTGATTTACATCAATTCTAATAACTCTCTATTGATGTGTTCTAATAACTCTCTATTTACATTATTCTTTTATTTTGATGTGTTCTTGGCATTTTTAGAGTTACCCTTTTTTTTGTTCTATATCTTTTTCTATGTATTGGCTGAAACATTTCATCATAATTACAATGAGGAAGTGCCCACTGAGATATTTTAGTTGGAGTTCCTTTAGGGTTTTTGGTCTGTGTACTTTAGGGTAAGGTTTTTGGTCTGTGTACTTTAGAAATCTGTGGAGCTTAGATTTATCCGTTGAGCTCATGTCAAAACTACAACCAAGAGATCACTCGTCTTATCTAATAGATGGGATAATTAGAGCATTGTCTTGCATACCTTCAAACCAAACAAATTCAGGTGTTAGAGAATGTCTTGCATACCATTATAGCATACAAATTTTGGGTGATTATTAGAGGATACACACAACTTTGTCTTCTTAGAGGATAAGATCATTTACTATTGTCATAACATTAACTTCTTCAGAGGCATTGACTTTATCAGAGGTGTCGATTTTTCCAAAACTTTGACATGCTCATGAACATTGACTGAGCATTGAGTTTTTCTAGAGGTAGATGAATCAGCTGCTTGATTTAGTCACCGGAAGTAGCTTAGTTAGACGATTGCTTGCGTTCATCAGAGGCAATTGAGTTAGACGCTTGATGTAGTAAGCAGCGAAAGACAAATAGAATTTTGTTGCAATCATTAGAGGCAACTTACACAAAGCATTGTTTACATCTCTAGAGGCAACCAAATCTGAAAATTTTCTTGCACCATTAGAGCCAACAATAGTATACCATTGCTTGCACCAACGGAGGCAATAATAGCAGACCATTGCTTGCACCAATAGAGGCAATAGTAACAAACCATTGCTTGTACCAATAGAGGCCTAATAATGCATTATTAGAGGCACCAGAGGCAAAAGATAACTTGCATCTTTAGAGCACTTGCACCTGAACAAAATGTAGAGCAGGAGCAAAATCTTTGGTTTTCTTTGTCTTAGTTTGGTCACTAAAGGCAAAGACTTATATTCCTTTGTGCTTCTAACACTTTGACTTGACTAAAGCTCCCATATTGCAATACTTTTTATTGCTATATTATGATTTGTTCTATTATTAAATATAATTATTTGTTTATTAGGTGATATTATTCTTTGTGTTAGAAACACCAAGATTATTATCTCTAACTAAATATGCACACTTAGAAAATATAGTTAAGGGATAATTGTTCTTTATTTATTTGTTTTTGTTATCATCAAAACATCAATGAGAGGATTGCAGCTAAAACCACTTTTGCACTAACAGTTATTAGCACTTTTGATGGTTGTAAAGATTGTATTTATGTTATTATGCAAAACATCAATCAATCAATTCTAGTCTTGATAACATAAATACAAACATGCAATGCTTGTTTAAGAATGATTACCAACTTGGTGTGAAAAAACATTGCATGTTAATTAAGGTATGTGCACAATCTAAAATAAATTGGCTTAAGGACGCTTTTTGGTCTTTTGACTTATTTTTAAGTTTAAGATGGTCTCATAACTTTAAAAAGTGTCACTTTAATTCTTTAAATTTATTTTGTTTAACTCAAATTGAATCATGTTCGTTCAAATAGTTAAACGTACATAACTTTGACGTGGACTTTACATGCTAGGTAACATTGTAAATAGAGGATAGGTCTGCTTAGATGCATCAATTTGAGGAAATACTATATACATCTTAAGATTTGGAGAAGAAGATAACTAACTTTTGTGATGCATTATAACTACGGGTTTATAGTGAATGATGCATCATAACAACCACATCATCTTTCACTAGCACCATTTGTATATATAAAAAATATGAGAACAAAAATTAAAGGACCAAAATAATACTTTTTAAAATTATGGGACTAAAAAAATAATTAAGTCCAAATATTCATAATGCTAATTGAATACTGATAGTATAGTTCAAATCAATTATTTGACCTGTGTTGAGATTCCTGCGAACCTAAACAATTTCAACTTAACTTATTCTTTGATCAAATAAAAAATCCTTATGTAAAAGATTGTTAAAAAAAAATGCAAGAGCCATCATAAAAAGAACAATAACAACTTATTAAAATAAAATAAAATAAAATAAAAATAATAACACACTTATATAAGTGAATTTTGATGTTAATCATACTAGTTCTGTATGCTTAATATAATAACGTGTGTTTCCAAATTCCTATAATCTTGAATCTTAAATTGAGTTATTATAATTCAACTATATGAATATCGATATGATCTAAATAGAATCTGACAATTTTAAACTATTTAAAAAAATAAAACAATCAAAATAAAATGCAAAAAGTTTAACAAATTTATTTCTTTTAAATTTACGATTTTTGTTTGTTTTAAAATTAACTAAAAGACAATACCAAAATCTCACAGAAAAAAATATATAAAAATAAATATACCATCAACGTGTAGAAGTAAAATTAAGATACTATAAATATAAGGAAGATACAAATTATTATATTCTAAGTGTAGAAAAAAAAAATTAAACTGTGAGTTTAGAAAACTTATATTAGTTTGAATTGAAAACTTACATTATAAATCCAAAAATAATCCATATTGTTGATTTAGTTGACTTTAACTAGCTAGCTTTAGCACATTTTTTATCCAATCAAACAACTTGAAGGTACATGTAGTCAATTAAACTTATAATTGATGTTACCAAAAGCTCATTAATTCCAAATCAAATAAACAACAATTTTAATTAATTCGGGTTTTTAATTGAGAAAATTTATTCATACTCCCTTATTAAATTGTATAATGTAAAATATATTAGCAGTTTAATTATTTATTAATTATTGTATGACAAAAGTTTTTCTAATTCTCACATAATACACCCTTTGTCACATTAAATATATTTTCAATAAATAAAAAACATTATTAATTCATTAATAAATTATAGTACGTCAATGCAAAATAACAAGACAAACACATGGGTAGAAAAATAATAAGAAAAATATAATATTAATTAAGTTTCATAATTTATATTTGCAAAAACTTATTAAACATTATAATAATGTATTACTTCCATTTTTTTTTATTACATTAAGCTTCATAGAAGGAGTATGAGGTTACTTCGGATGAACAATGGTGGGAACAATTAATAAGTAGTTCTATTGGTTTGTAACGATTTTATTAATGTTATAAAGGGTTGTTTTATTCGGTTTGTAACGATTTTATTAATGTTATAAGGGGTTGTTTTATGCAGTACCATGCGAAATTAATGCAGAACATCTTTTAAATTAATTCTACCCTTAATAGTTAGAACATAGGGAAATTTTTCATAGAACATGTATCATGTTTATCTCATTCACGACTCCAAATTTTTTTATCCTTTCTATTTATTACATCAGGCTATTCTTTTTTGAGTTGAGGTTCCAATATATTAAACTGAAAATACAATATAAAATAAATTTTTGGAATAAGTAAATATTGAATGAATAGCAACATAAAAAAGCGAAGAAGAAAAGCGCTTTGGAAGTGCTTTTCAGTGTGTACCCTCCACCAATACATACTATGGTTGGCCACTATTGGACTATCGTGAAATACTCATAATATGAACTAGAGAGATTGAGTTGTGTTATAAGAACTGTGAAAAACCATAAAATAACTCTCAGATTCATTTTTATTTTAGTAGTTGATTGCACACTTCACGTAAATGACTTGAAAATCTTACAAGATTTAATAGGTATTTACACGAGAAGTTAAGTGTGAAATTACTTTTTCAAAATATTTTATAATTATGTTAATAGAGTTTTAAAACTAATTTTCTCACATTTTTTTCTTTTTCTTTTTTTAAGTAAAACCATTTTTTATTTAATTATATTAAAAACTATTTATAGTTTCAAAAATTATTTTATATAATTTAATCATAAAATAATATATATATATATATATATTTGAAACTATTTTAGATTTAATCATAAAATAATATATATATATATATATATATATTATTTTATGATTAAATTATATAAAATAATTTTCGAAACTATTAATTGGTTTAGATCTTGCTAAAAGGAGATGTATATACAATGCATATACTGCCAGCAAAATGCAAAATGCTTTATGGCTGAGATTCCTAAATAAAAAGCACAGGCTGTACTTGTCTCTAAAAATACATATCATTTGTAGTTTTTGATTGCAAAGTACTCTTTTTAAGGTATTAATTCAAATATTATTATTTTAAATTTTAATAGATATTAAATAAATATATTCACATATATGAAATATTGTTTATGATTATAATTTAAAAATATTATTTATATTTGATCTAAATTTGAATTAAATAAATCAATTTTATTAACTCAAATTTTTATTTTATATTTATAATTGGATGGACTATATTAAAGTTGCAAGTTATGTAACCATTTATTTTGCTTTTGTAGTAGTTATGAAAAAAAAAATATTTTTAACAAAAATAAAATCATCTCTTTATATCGTTTTTTTTTTCCATCATTTTACTTAAATAATTAATTTTTACATAAAAATTTTTTTTTCTCATATTTCTATGTTATCGCACATTTAAGTTCAATGTTTGGTTTTCTCATTTGGTGTAATTTTCATTTTGTTTAGATTTATATATTTACTTTGATTCGGTACAAAAAGATTTTCAGTCATTATATAACTTTAATGTTATCAAACGTTGCAGATCCAGAGACAAGGATATTCTGATAACTTTAATTTTTTAAATTTGTCGACATTTTTTCGTTTTATGCTTTTAACTTAGGTGATGTAAATTTATTTGTAGATTCATCATTTTCCATATTAGTGAACTTGTATGTCTGTTGTTCTCGATCTATGTAGTCTCTTAATTTGAATGAATAGATAAATCATTTTTATGTAAAATGATAATAATTAAGAGGAGATGATATTTAAAGAAAACATATAAAAATACACATTTTAAGGTTTTATGAATAATATATAAAATTAAAAACTAAAATGATGGTATGTTAATAAAATATTCATTATGTACCATTTTGGATCAATTCATCACTTATATAGCTATCCCTTACCTCCAATAATTATAACATTAACTAACTAACTAATTGTAAGTAGTAAATTAGAATTAGAGACAAGTGACAAACAGAACCATAGACAAATAAAACCAAAGACAAAAAAGAACAAGAGACAAATAGGACTCAGAGGCAAACATAATAAAAGCTATCATATTGACTTTTTAATAAAAAGTTTAGGTCTATATTAACTATTAAGTCCAATCGTGATCCACTAGACCCTTTCATATTTTATATTTATACTCTTTTTTTGTGTTAATAATTATAATTGATGAATTATATATATATATATATTTGAAAATTTGAAGATTTTACGAAGAGAAATAAAATATGGCAAACATATAATTTGATGTTATTATAATTTAATTGATTGGACATTTCACGTAAATAACTCAAAAATCTTACAAGATTCAACAAATATTTATACATGAAGTTAAGTGAGTTAATTTTACGTAATTTAACAAATATTTATAAATTTCATGTAATTTAATTTTTTTCTAAATAATTTTATAATTGTGTTAATGGAGTTTTAATACTTTAATTTTCTGTTTTTAGGTAAAACCTTTTTTCTTCTTTTTTTTTTAAGTAAAATCGTTTTAATTTAATTATATAAAAAACTATTAATATTTTATAAAATTATTTTATATAATTTAATCACTGAATATTGTATATATACATACAATTATATGGTTTAGATCTTGCTAAAAAGAGATGTACATAGTATATACTGCCGTCAAAATGAAAAATGATTTATGGGTTTGATATTCCCAAAACAAAAAAGCACAGCTTATAATTGTCTTAAAAATGTATGATTTATAGTTTCTGGTAGAAAGTATTCTTTTTAGGGGATTAATGCCAATTATTTTGCTACGATTTAATCATAGTAAAAATATAAATTATTATTCTCTTTTAGGGGATTAATGCCAACTTGATTCCATCATTCATGAAGTTTTGTATCGTATCTATGTTTAATTGATTTGCCATAGAAACTTTCATAAAACTAATCTTATAATGATTTAGCGTATCTTGTTTAAAAATGTTTGGAAGTAGATGATACGATGGTCGGAGCATGTCTTAATATCTTCAGACAAGTAGTAGATTTAGGATGTTCATCAGAGAATGTGCAATTGATTTGTCTTCTTTGTAGTGTTGACGTTTTCAGACCATTGACTAGTTCAAAGGATACTTACTAACTTGGAATCAGACACTTGATTTGATTGTTAGAGGCATAGATAGTTACTTGCATGTCATGCTTATTAGAGACAGAGGAAGATAAACTTGTTGAATTTATCAGAGGTAGACAATACAAAACATATGTTGAATTCATTACAGGAAATATATAACTACAACATTGCTGGCATTTCTTGAGGCGACTAAGACACAACGTTGTTTGTGCGTCAAACTTATAGAAATTGAGCCAGGCGAATTCGTGTTGCATATTTGTCTTCGTTCAGGTTTCATAGGATACAATACGAAATTATTAGTCACACACTTAATGATCTTGGACTTGTGCACTAAATCAAAATGTTAGTGCATTAAATTGTTCATGAGAATGGCTTTGTTATCATTAAAACACGTGAGAGACATATTTCATCAATCAACTTGGTTCCAACAAGACATAGGTTGAGATATATACCTACCAAGGTTCAAAGGGAGAACAAGATGGCTTGTAGAGAAGATTCCCATTAGGGACATTCGAGAAAGCTTTCAGAGTGTATGAATGATATACGATGACCAAGTAGTTGTCCCCGAAGAATATCATTTTGATGATGATGCTTTCGATTTTGTGTACCCTTGTCCTTTGAACACAAGTCTCAAGAACGAGAAGATTATCAAGTTTCTCAGGGTTCTTTAATCATGCTCAAAGTAATTATGTAGTTTCAAACCCTTTTCCTCTGCCCAAGGCTTTAGGATAACTCTTTCTTAGGGCTTACATGTATTTCCATTCTATATTGTTATCAATAAAAGCAATTTGAATTCTCTAAATGTTATTTTCTCATTTGATTTCTTAAACTTTTATTCATTTTACCCTTTTTTTTTCTATTATTTGGTCTCCATGAAAGAAAGTGAGCGAGAAAAGTAAGTTAAACTTTTGTTTGACTATATGGATATTTTGCAACATAAGAGTATAGTTGAACATTAGTTACCATTCAAGCCTGAATGATCCCCTTATAAATGGAAATGTAGGAGGATGTGGCTTGACATGTCGCTTAAAATTAGAAAATAGGAAGAAAAAAAAAAGCAATTTGTTACAAGTTCTTAGCTATGACCAAGTATCCTTAATGAATTGCTAATATTGTCCCAATTATAAAGAAGGATAGGAAGGTTCGAATGTGTGTTGATTATCTAGATTAGAATAGAGCTAGTCCTAAAGATGACTTCTCATTTCCTCATATCAATGTCTTGATGGACAACACTACTCAATAATCTATATTCTCCTTTATGGATAGTTTCTCAAGGTGCAACCAAATCAAGATGGCCTATGAGGATATGGAGAAAATCACATTTATCACACAAAGGGGAACTTTTTGCTATAAAGTAATGTCATTTCGGTTGAAGAGTGCTGGAACAACATACCAAAGGGCGATGGTGACTTTGATCCATGACATGGTGCATAAGGAGATAGAAGTTTCCTTGGACAATATGATTGCAAATTCTAGAGCCAAAGAAGACAATATTATTAACCTTCAGAAGCTATTCAAACAATTGAGGAAGTATAGACTCCAATTGAACCCAACTAAATGCAATTTTTGTGTGAGGTCAAGCAAGTTACTTGGATTTATTAGTTTCCAAAAAGCGATAGAAGTAGATCGGAAGAAAGTGCAAGCAATACAAGAAATGCCAACTCCTCGCACGAAAAAAGAAGTTTGTGGATTCTTGGGTAGAGTAAATTACATTGCTAGGTTCATATCACATGTCACTACAACACACGAGGCAATTTTAAAATTGTTGGGTAAAGAACAAAAAGTTGAGTGGAATAAGAATTGTCACAAGGCTTTCGAGATTATTAGGTAGTACTTGTTAAAAACTTCAGTTTTGGTGCCTCATGTTCTTTGAAAACCGCTTATTATGTACTTAACAATACTTGATGATTCGTTGGGTTGTGTACTAGGCCAACATGATGAATGTGGTAAGAATGAATATACCATTTATTATTTGAGCAAAAAGTTCACTAGTTACGAAAAAAGGTATTCATTTCTAGGATGAACACATTGTGCATTAAACAATACATGTTATGTCATACAACGTGGTTGGTGTCTAAAATGGACGCAATCAAGTACAACTTTGAAAAGCCTATTCTTATTGGAAGGATTGCTTATTGGCAAATGTTGTCATCAGAATATAGCGTGGTGTATGTCACACTAAAGACTGTCAAAGAAAGTGCATTGGTAGAGTATTTGGCTTGTCAACTTGTAGAAGATCATCAATCAACGCATTTTGAATTCCTCAACGAAAATATAATGACTTTTTTTGAAGAAAATGAATTTTCTAACAAAGAAAAATATACTTTGGTATTTGATGGTGCTTCTAACACATTAGGGCATGGAATTCAAGTCATTTTGATTTTCTTAGAGAACCAGTTGACTTTTTTTACCACTAGATTGTGTTTTGACTGCATAAAAAATATGACATAATATGTGGCATGTGCCATGGGGATTGAAACCTCCATTGAATTAAAAGTAAGAATACTTGAGGTATATGGAGACTCAGCTTTAATCATTCATAAAATAAGAGAGGAATGGGAAACTCAAGATGCAAAATTGATTCAGTACCATACGCATATTAAAAAGTTTACATAAAATTTTAAGAAAGTCACTTCCCATCGTATTCCTCGAGAATATAACCAGTTGGCTAACGCGTTGATCACATTGTCCTCAATGTTCAAAGTAAGCAATGATCAAGATATGTCAACCATATAAATAAAAAAAGAGACAAGTTGGTATATTGTCTAACAATAGAAGGAGAGCCTGCCAACAAATTATGGTTTTCTGATATCAAATCCTATGTTAAGAATAAGGAATATCCAATGGGTATTTCGGAGAATGACAAATGGGTTATAAGGAGATTGTGAATGAATTTATTCTTAAATGGTGATGCGTTTTATAAGAGGAACTATAATATGGTGCTTCTCATATGTGTTGATAAAATTGAAGTAGAGAAAATCATTCAAGAGGTTCATGAAAGTTCTTTTGGAACACATGCGAATAGGCATGCAATGGCAAGAAAAATCTTGAGGTGGCTACTATTGATTGACCATGGAGTTTGATTGTTTAAATTACGTGAAGAAATGTCACTGATAATGCGACCAATTTGAACAAAAAAAATGATGAAGGAGTTGTGTGATAGTTTCACCATATCGTTTAAAGATGAATGGGGTTGTAAAGGTAGCAAATAAGAATATCAAGAAAATCATACTAAAAATGGTAGACATATAAAGATTGCTATGAAATATTTCTCTTTGAATTACATGATTATAGAACCTTCGTTGGCACCTCACAGGGGAAACTCCTTTTTCTTTGGTGTATGGAATTGAAGCACTGTTTTCCATTGAAGTTGAAATTCCTCTATTAGAGTTTTTATAGAAACAAAACTACAAGAGGCAGAGTGGGCTCAATCACGATTTTGACCAATTGAATCTAATAGAAGAAAAAAGAATGATAGCTCTATCTCATGGCCAACTATATCAAAAAAAGACTTAAAAATGCATACGAGAGAATGGTTCTTCCTCGAGAGTTTCAACAAAGGAACTTAGTGTTAAAGAAAATATTGTTCATCCAAAAGGATTCTCGTGTAAAGTTGACTCCGAACTACGAGGGACCATATTTTGTGGAAAAAAATTTCTTTGAGGGAGACCAAATACTCATAGAGATGGATGGAGAGGAAGTTCCACTCCTAGTACATTCAGACGCAGTAAAAAATTATTATGCTTGAACAAAAAACAATGGTTGAAAAATGGGTTCGCTAGGTTGAAAATCTGAAAAGGTGACTTAGGCAAAAATTAAACAATCCTGATGGACTTAAAACTTGGAAGAGTTGTCCAGGAAAATTTAGGGATAAAAAAAAACATATAAGAAGTTCAAGGTTTACAAAGTTGAGACAACTCAAAATGGGGAAATCTTTATTCTTGGAAGCTAATCAACATGAGTTCTAAATTACAAGAGTCTCTTGCACTTGTTATTTTTCAAAGTAAAGCTAAACATAAATTACCCTACATTGTCGCCTCATTCTTGGTGTTTTTTTTTTATTCTCATTGTATCTTTTTTATATTCAACAAATGTGGCAATACACTTTCATGTGTTGACATTTTGTGTATGTGTTACACCTCTTTGAGAAATAATACATTTTATTGTTAAATGGTTTTAGTGTTTCAAAATGTATTTTATGACAATGAATATTGAAATTTGAAATGTGTAAAAATATGAAGAAGAAAAGAAATATTTTAAATATTTTGATGCTTGGAAAATATATATGGGAAACTCAATAAACTTTTAAGATATATGGGTGTGTAAGAAGGAGGAAGAATAATAATTTTAAATTAATGACTATGCTTCAATACTTTGCCTTCGAAAAAGATCTCATGGATGTAAAGGGTGTCATCATGTAAAAGTAGGGTTCCTCATGGAATATTGGGATGTATAAGATTCTACGAATTAGGAAATCCAGACAAATAAAGACATGAACAAAAGCTTGTCTATAATACATGACATGCATGAATCACACATCCTACACTCATATTTCATTTAAGTTCAATGATCTCATTCAGTGCATCGTCTATCATTTATGTTTTACTAACACTCCCAACAACGTTATCGTGTATATTTCTCTCTTTATTCAAATTAAGAACAAGACTTATGTCTTGCTTATGGTCTTTTATAACTGCATTCATTCTTGTTGATCTATGCACCAATAACCAACTTGGAGAATATAATCTACATTCATGTTGATCTATACATCAGTAATCGATCTGAAGACAATCATTTTAATTCTTGTCGATCTACGCAACAATAACCAATCTAGATACGATCATTTTTAGCTTTCATATTTTACGTGTTTTCCATTATTCTCACATTTTATCAGCATTTGCATTGACATGTTTTTGCATCGACAATTCATCTGTTTTCACATTGTACTCAATTTTACATTAAAAATTTATCTATTTTAGCATCACATTCCTATATGCATTATCCTCAATATTTTTAAACCTCTTCTTGCATTATACTTGTTTCCATTCGCATTTTACATATTTTGCACTCACAATTTGACAGACAAAATTTAGGTCCTTATATTTACATATGTTTTACAACAATAATTAGAAAGCTTGCTAGAAAATATAATTAAATAAGGGAAAATTTTGTACTCCAATTTTGTTCGGCCAATTAAATTATAATAATCATAATATGTTTGATTATATATTTACCATCAGTTTAATTTTCCTCATAAAATAAAATCTTCATTTTAATTATTAATATTTAAATAAATAAAAAGTAAAAATATAAATTAAAATTAAAAGTGATAAGATTAAGGTTACAACAAATAAATAATATACAATCAATACAATGGAGTCATGAATAATTAGATGTTGAAAGTGTTTGAAAAAAAAATGAAAAGACAAATTGGTTGGTCAAATTGTTGTGTCGATGTCCAGCTTTGATCCTTACGCGCAAATAAAAGATTAGCACATAAACACTTCAAGATAAAAACAAATAAGCTAACAAAGTGAAAGCACCAAATGTGTCGAGAAAATCAAATTATGAACAAAGAAAATGAAACATACAAAAATAAAACTAATGTGGAGGCCCAAAGAGAGTACTATAAAAGCAAAATCTCAAATTAATATTTTGATGATAATTAAACAAAAGGTAAATTAAGACTTCTAATTATGATTCTAAGTGTTTTTGTATTTAACATGTGTATTTGAGTGTGTTAAAACAAGTTAGGTATCAAGTATTTCAAGGAAAATCTCATTAAAATCAAGAAAGCAAAAACAGTTAAAACGAAGATCGTTCTTAACTCACTTCAGTAAAATGAAAATCGTTCTTGACATACTTTAGTAAAACCAAGAAAGATCGTTCTTGAGATATTTTTGGAAAACGAAGAACGTTCTCCACGCATGTCTTAAACAAGAATGATCAGTTTTATTTGTGAAAGATTGGATCCTGATAGCTTTATTCATCTCATACCTTCATCAAGAATAAGCAAGGATCAATCTAATTCTGAATTATTCCTGAATTCAAAGGATCAAAGACATGCTTCATGAAAAGCATAAAGCAAGAGCATTCTTCAAGTGAGGCATTTGCAATTACGAATTTACAAGTTTTAAAGTACACTGTAGTTGTGCTTTCAATCAAGACCTGCACACTTAACTTAAAGACAGAAATCATCTCAGACAATTAACAGAGCCACAAGTACAAATCAGCTTATCTCCAAATTCGAAGATCGATCTTGGATGTCAAGAATGTTCTTCGTTTCAGCTTGAACACTCTTGCTTTTTGGTTGATCTTATCCATCTACTTCCTCATGACAAATGACCTTATTTCCATGGATATATAAGATGTCCTAAGCTCTGTTGAAGTCTATAAAAGCAGCTTCAAGATGAAGAACAATACACAACTCAAAGTGCCAAACAAAGTATAATTCATTCAATCATACTCAAGCTTGTCAGAATCATTCTCACGTTTGTAGTTTCCTTCTTTGTGTTGTGTTAGAATCAGTAATAAATGAGTTCTAAATATATAATCTTTTTCTCAAACAAGAGTTAAGCAATACTTAGATTCTAATACTCTTAAAATCATTACTTTGTAACTCAAGGCTATTTTTTATAAGATAGCTTGAGTAGTGAGTAAAAATCTTTCTAAGTTCTAAAAGGTAACTTGCAAAATTCTTTCTGAAATAGTGTAAGGTAAACCTATGAAAAAAATTTCTAGGTAGAAACTATGTAAAGATCAAGATGTTGGACATAAGTCCCCCTGATTATGATTTTGACATAATTAACAAACATACAATATCTTTTAAATAAGCTAACCGTTTGAATCAAGTTGCATTTCAGGTAGAAATACACAAACACTAAACATATGGACACAAAGCTTGGAACGCAAGGAATCAAACATAAAGTGAAGCATGTGCTGGAAAAAGACAACTATGCTTAAGTGTCATTAGTGATTGTGTTTATTAGGTTTTAGACTTGTCATATATGAGTTCATGCATAAGTTTTGCCAAGATAAAAATGTGATTTTAATTTGAACTAGGTAAACAAATCGATTGACTAATCAATTGATACATCTATTGGGCAATCGATTGATTGACTCAGAAGTAAAGTTATCACTAAGCAAATCGATTGATGAATCGATTCTGTGAAAGAACTTAGTGAAATCTGAACTCTGGGTGTAACTCAATCGATGGACAATCGATTCATGAATCAATTGAGAAATCGATTGTGTGAGTTACAGGGGCAAGCCACAATCCTTGTAAATCAATTGGCAAATCGATTTCGAGCTAACTTTGCATCAGACTTGACCACTATAACATACCAATCGATTGGACAATCGATTGGAACATCAATTGGAGTAATTGTTTTAAGTTACATACCAATTGCCAAATTGATTATGATGGATTATCAGTCGATTGTATAATCGATTGTTTTGATCTCGTTGTTTGAACAAAACATTTGAAATTGATTACTCAATCGATGCTGATATGAACTGGTCTCAGTTTTCTGATTTGTGAATTAAACCAATCGATTGCCAAATCGATTGATTCATATGTTTTCAAGATTCAAGAAAAACAAGAAACACGAGCATCGATTGGCAAATCGATTTGAATGTGTTTTTTCTAAAACATATAAAAACTGTCTCAAATCTGTTTTTCAAAAAAAAAAAATACATACAACACATAGAAAATACACAGAACTAAAATTTTTGAGAACCAGAACTTTTGAGACCTTTGAACCTTTGATACACACAATACTTTGAGAAAACTAAAAAGATTGGCAAACACTTATAGTTTGAACATCATTGTGTGATCAAGTCGCTTATTCTAGAAAGATCTTTTGATCTTCTCTATTGTAAATTTCTGTAAAACTACATTGTAACCAAACCGTGTAAAAATCCAGTAGTTAAACTGGTGGTTACCGTTCGTTGATGCTTGTGTTCATCAAGAAGGAACCTCATTGCGATCTTGTGTGAGTTTACCGGAATAACTCAAGGGATGCGATGGATGTATGTTAGAATCAAGATAGTTGGATAGATAGGCTAGGTGCTAGCTGGAAAATCTGTAAAACGTTCTATAGCAGATTCTAGTGAAAAAAGGCTAAGATCAGGTTGATCTTGGGACTGGACATAGGTTGTCTCACAGATAACCGAACCAGGATAAATAACTGAGTATCACTCTCATATCCCTTATCTTTTACTCTACTGTTTGGTTGTTTAATATTGATACATGATCTGTTTGATATTGCTTGAAAGATTAAGTTTACATGCTTGTATCTAGATTGATTAGTTGAACAATTACTGTGTATGTTGCATTATTAATTTGACAATACATGTAATTGTGAACCTTCTCCTAGAATCAATTCTTTGGTACCTTAATTGATATTCTGTTTAATAAAGTTTGTATTTGTTAAACTGTTTGGCATACTTGTGAATTGGTCATTTGACTATCATATACATATTTCTTGCATTAGAAGTCATATATTTCCAACACAATATTGATTCGTGAAAACCAAGAACGATCTTGGCTTGAACACTTAGTGGAAAATCTCACATTTGTTAGGACTGGACGTAACTCGTGTTTGGGTGAACCAGGATATATGCTTATGTGATATCTCTATCTCTATCTCTATTTATTATATGTTTTACAATCAGTTTTTATGTTGATAAAATTGATATTGATGTTTTACACTAACCAAGATCAATCTTCATTTATAACAAAGATCAATCTTGAGTTAAACTTTCAATTTTTAAACAAGAATTTTAAAAAGAGGCAATTATAATTTAAACCCTCATTCCTTATAATTGATATTGTTACTTCAAGTACAAAGGAGAAACAACTAAATAAGTGAAGAAAAACTTTATAATTACACGTTTTTTTTTTCTTCAGAAAGAGGATAATTTTTTGGGTTGTAATCTGATACTAACTCACTTAAAGAAAAACATCACATATAAAGAAGGAAAAGAAACGAAAAAGAGTAGGAGCACGTTGAAATACTTAGGAGTAAGATTGTACTTTTGTCAAGCATAATAATAAAAATCTTTTTCGTTTTCCTCTCTCTATTTTGAGTACTCTGTATTTCAGCATCACATTTAAAAAAAAACTTATGTTCGCATTTAACTAATATAGAAAAATAAATATTTTAAAGTTATTATAAATGTTTTCACAATCAATTATAAGTAGCCATTTTTTAACTGATATGTGTTAATATATATTTTATGCAAATCAGATTTCCCAAACCTTAAATTTAGTTTCAAAGACTTTTTTTTAAAGTTTTCCAATGTTTTTCTATTTAAGTAAATTTTCCTTCGAGTTAACTCTTGAAATAAATTTTCCTTCTATTTAAATAAATTTTCCATCAATGGGAGCTACTGGAGCATAGGAGATGGTGCTACAACAAACATTTGGAATGATAATTGGCCTCCTTTTCATAGTGGATTTAGAGTATGGAGTTTTGACGATGTCGTAACTGCATAAGCAATGGGAGTGACTCTTGCAATGGAATTTGCGAGGGGATTATCATTGAAGAATATCATCGTGGAAATGGATTCGGAAGTTATCTTCAATGTGATGAGAAAGAAGGAATACCCAAGACTATATTGGGGAAACATCATTGCAAGAGGGAATTGTACCACGCACCCCCCCACTTTTACCTCCCATCCCCCAATTTTTTTATAAAGATCATTTTGTCCTTTTTACTTTTGTATAAAATCATAAAAAAAAAATAAAAAAAAATAAAAAAATTGTTACTCTATTTCTCACCCCTACTTTCGAAATAATATAAAAAATTACTTTTTTTTTTATATTTTCGAAAATTTTGTTAAATTTAAAATTTTTTAAATTTATTTTCCAGAAAACATCAAAACTTTCGAAAATTTTGATGAATTTGAAACATCCGAAACGTAATGCTCAAAACTTTCAAATTTTTGAAACACATTTCGAAATTTTCAAATTTTCGAAGTAATTTAATTTCGAAAATTTTAAAAACTTCAAAACTTTCAAAAGTTTCAATTTATAATTAAAATTTTATTTTAAAAAAAATAAATTTACAATATTATTATTAATTAAATTTATTACTATTTTTGAAATCAAGTATGAAATTTATTACTATAAATTTATTACTATTAATTTATTATTAAAAAAATGCATTTCGGAACTTTCGTTTCTTAAACTTCTGAAATTTGATGTTTCGAAACTTTCATTTATTCGAAAGTTTTGCTTTTGGAAACTTTCATATTCTTCGAAAGTATCGAAAGTTTCAGTATTTATGGGAAAAATATAATTCGAAAGTTTCATCATCATAGAAACTTTCGAAAATCTGGAAGAAAAACTATTTCGAATATTTGAAATTTTCGAGTTTTTTTTACTTTTAGTTTCGAAGGTTTCAAACTTTCGAAGGTTTGGTAGGGTCAAGTTCGAATATTTCAAAATTTTGAAGGAAGTGGGTGAAAAAATAGAAGTGAATTTTTTTAAGTGATTTTATAGATGAAACTAAGGATTATATGGTCTTTTTCATATGACCGTGGGGGTGGGAGGTAAAAGTGGGGGGTGCACGATACAATTCCCTTGCAAGAGCCATGGGAAATTTGAGCTCCAATTGAAATATGAGTTTTTCTATAGTTAGGACTTGGAATGTTGGCTTTTGTACCCCTCAATTAACTCTATACCCCCTCATTTAAAAAATTTATGTTTAAAATATCCAAAATACCCTTAATGAAACTGTAAAAATTTAAAATAATTTTTTTTTACTGGAAATTTCAGAATGAATGAAATTTTCGGTAGTTATAATTGAATACCGGATATTTCATTTTTGAAAATTTTGGGAGTACTACTAAAAATTTAAAATTTTAAAATTTCCGGGAGTACTACTGGAAATTTGAAATTTCTGAGAGTACTATCGGAAATTTGAACTTTCCGGTATTGATTTATAATTATTGGAAATTTAAAAATATATGGGATGTTCATCGAAATTTCATTCCTCATTAAAATTTCCGAGGATGCCACCATGTATTAGGCTTACAAATTCTTTTTTTTTTTCTTTCTTATTTTACGATTACAAAATTGTTTATTTAGTAAAACAAAAATAATTATAATATTTTAAAAAACCAACTATTATTTATAAATTAATTAATAAAATATATTAATAATAATAGTAATAATAATAATAATAATAATAATAATAATAATAATAAAGTAAAGTAGATAAATCATTTTTAATTTTTTGTATGGAAAAAAAAAATGGATATTTTTTAATGTACGTCGTGACTGGGGAAGTACAAATAAAATCTAAGCCTATTTGACTTGGCCATAAAACGAAGATGATGCAATGATGGAGGAAGTGTGTGAGGAATAATGATAATATATGGCACTTATGTGTTTGGACCTATGTTAATAACTATCACTTAGAATAGACCATACCATTTATTCTAATAGAAGCAAAGTCAAATAGAATATAGTTCAGAGGATTGAAACATGAGATAAAACAATTCATGACGCTAACACAATTCATCACTTATAATGATAATGGCAGTCATATTTATTAAGGAGCATCTTTTTCATCCTTTCTATTTTTATAGTTGGAGTCAATTTATTATTTATGTTATGTGCGGGCCTCTTTAATTGAAAGCTTTTTCTTTTGTCCCATGTTTAAACCCCAATTCAACATAGGAAGCTTAAATCCCGATAGGGTGTTTTAATAATTCGGTTCACTTAATAGCTATATTAGTGTTTATAAAATGGAAGTATGTCATTTAAGTTGTATATCAGAGATATTCAAGTTTGTGAAAGAGAGAAACACATTCAAAATAACCATCTGATATGCGCCACTCTGTTCATTCGACTTGATTAAATAATGATTTAAGTAAACAAAATTGATTAAGTAGTCCAAAATTTAGATCTAATATAAATAATTATTTTCAAATTATAATCATAAAAAAACATTTCATATATATATATATATATATTTAATATCTATTGAAATTTAGAATTAAAAATAGTAATATTATCTTATAAAAAAATTATATTTTTATTATGGTTACATAGCAGCTAAGTAATTTGCAATCGGAGGTTTTTTATTTCTTTCCAATAACTCATTTGAAATTTTTTATTAAAATATTTCATTTTTAAAATTATACACTAAAATATCTTTTTTTTTTCCTTAGTTATAAGTCGCTTTTACAAATGAAGACTTGTTTAAGGAATTTATCAACAAAAAAAAAAAATTTCAATT
>JBBPBS010000629.1:6542407-6605133 GCA_037974835.1 Cicer judaicum | reverse complement strand
TTTTTTTTTTTTTTTTTTAACAATCTTTTGCATTTGGATTTTTTATTTGATATAAGAATAATTTAGGTTGAAATTGTTTAGTTACGCAGGAATCGAACACAAGTCAAATAATTGATTTAAATTATACTATCACTATTCTATTAACACCATGAATACTGGACTTAATTGATTTATTAGTCCTATAACTTATTTTTGAAGTTAACAATTAATTTGTCCCATAATTTTAAAAAGTATTTCTTTGACCTTTTAATTTTTTTTTCATTTATATTTTATATATACAAACAGCGTTAGTGAAAAATGATGTGATAGTCTCACTTGACATTCACTATAAATTGGTAGTTAGAATGCATCACGAAAATTAGCGATCTTCTTCTCCAAATCATAAGGTTTATAAAGTATTTCCTCAAATTCATGCATCTAAGCAGATATATGATCTATTTACAGTGTTACCTTACCATGTCAACTCCACGTCAAAGTTATGTATCTAGTTATGATAAGTTTGTTTAACGATTTGGACGGATATGATCAATTTGAATTAAACAAAATAATATTAACGAATCAAAGTGACACTTTTTAAAGTTATGAGACCATCTTAAACTTAAAAATAATTCAACAAACCAAAAAACGTCCTTAAGCCAATTATTTTTTAGATTGTGCAGATGCCTTAATTAACATGTAATATTTTTTCACACCAAGTTGGTAATCATTCTTAAAAGAACATCGCATGTTTGTATTTATGTTATCAAGGATATGATTTATTTGATTCATGTTTTGCGTCAAGTTGATTTCGATTTGCATAAAACTAGCCCTCATAACATAAATACAATTATTACAGCCATCAAAAGTTCTAATAATTGTTAGTGTAAAAGTAGATTTAGCTGCAATCCTATATTTGATGTTTTGATGATAATAAAAACAAACAAATAAAGAATAATTATCCCCTAACTATATTTTCTAAGTGTGCAAATTTAGTTAGAAAACAAATATGTATATTAATGTCTATTTATTTTAAGGTAGCATAAATTCTAACTAAGTTAGAGATAATAATCTAGGTGTTTCTGACACACACAAGATTATCACCTAATAAACAAATAATTATGTTTACTAATATAACAAACCATAATATATCAATAAGTAGTGCAATATGGGAGCTTTAGCCGAAGTCAAAGTGTTAGATGCAAAAAGGAATATAAGTCTTTGCCTCTAGTAGCTATATCCTTTGGTGACCAGGCTAAGACAAAGGAAACCAAAGAAATTGCTTATGGTCTACATTTTGTTCTGGTGCGCACGCTCTAAAGATGCAAATTATGTTCTGCCTCTGGCGCTTCTAATAATGCATTCTTAGGTTGACTTTATTGGTACAAGCAATGGCATGCTGGTGCAAGCAATGGTCTGCTACTATTACCTTTGTTGGTGTAAGCATTGGTATGTTGTTGTTGGCTCTAACGTTACAAGAAAATTTTATTATTCGGTTGCCTTAGGAGATGCAAATGATGATATGTCTAAGTTTCCTCTGATGATTGCAACAAAGTTCTATTCGTCTTCCTCGAATGACGACATCAAGCGTCTGACTCAGTTGCCTCTGATGAATGCAAGCAAACATCTAACTAAGTTGCCTCTAATGACTACATCAAGCAGCTGATTCGTCTGCCTCTGGAAAAATTCAATGCTCAGTCAAAGTTCATGAGGACATCAACGTTTCGAAAAAGCCAACAACTTTGATAAAGGCAACGTTCTAACAAAGTCAATGCCTTTGAATAAGTCAACATCCTAATAAGAGTAAATGATATAATCCTCTAAGAAGAAAAAGTTGTGTGCATCCTCTGATAATCACCCATAATCTGCTTGCTCTAATGGTCCACAAGACATCCTTTGATAATCACCTGAATCTATTTAGTCTGAAGGTTTGTAAGACAATGCTCTAGTTATCCCATCATTTAATCTTGTACCCTCTGATTCATTTGCTTCCATACTAGATAAGACGAGTGATCTCTAGGTTTCAGTTTTAACATCAACTCAATGGATAAATCTAAGACAACAGATTTATGACATATAGGTTGTATTTCTGTAATAAAGTACACAAGCCTTACCCTAAAGTACACATACCAGAAACCCTAAAGGACCTCCAATGGAAATATCTCAATAGATACTTCCTCATTGTAATTGAGATGAAATGTTTCAGTTAATCCATAGAAAAAGATAGAGAACAAAAAAAAAGGCAACTCTAAAAATGCCAAGAACACAAAAAAGAAGCTTCAATGAAAAATCCTCTTAATAATGAGTTATTAGTATTGATGTAAACCAGTGAAAGAGATATAATACTCAATATGTAACATCTTCTCAATGAGAGTTAGAATCCTAGAAACAAATTTTTTGTCAATTTAAACACAAACTTGAACTGATGTAAATCAACCTGTTAGTGGCAACAAAACTCATAAGCCTCAACAAAAGTTTGCTAGAATGTTGAAGAATGGTTCTATTGACAACAACCTGGAGAGATTGGGTGAAAAATACTCAAAGCCTACAGAGGCTGGAGAAAGTATACTCAAAGGCTTGAAACAAACTTGTTTGAATTCAGACACAAACTTGAAATGATGAAATCTGCCAAGTAATGGTTATTTTCCTCAACGACTTGACGTTACTAAGGTGAAAGTTAAGAAGACATTGATTGAACTTGTAATCTAGCCCGATAGTTGTTGCCTTTCCTTAATAACTTGATAGTACTAATTAGAGGGGAGAAGATTGAACACAGTGATTGTGACTAGCAGGTGTTCAATTGTAAGTTCCAATTCAATGGTGATTTTAGTGGATTAAGTCCTTGACAATATTGAGCGAAAATCTATCTATAAGAAAATGACTAGATGTAGCAACTATTGTCTTGTGAACTAGTATAAAAATTTATGTGTTTTTCCTCTCTTTCTCTCTCTCTCTCTCTCTCTCTCTATATCTATCTATCTCTCTCTATTTTTCCTTATCTTAATTCTTTATGATTCAACCTTATTATTACTAAACCCGATTTATAAAAATAAGTTGAATGTTTTGATAAACAATTTTTGTGTGCAAAGAAATTGATATTTAATTTAAAAATGACATAATATAATTCAAACTCCAATTTCTTATGTTTTCCAGAACCATCAATAATAACCCTGAGCCAGCTCTTGTGTGTACTCTTGGGAGGACAATATCTTATTAAAAAGAAATAAAGTTGTGTTTAGTGTCAAAGCCACGATAGTCATAATCTTGTACTGCTTCAGGTACGAGGCTTAATGCAATAAAAATATATAATTGAAATAATACTTCAATTTTGTGGTTTAATAACCCTTTACAACAATAAATTATGAGACTTAAATTATATTACTTATATTTTTCTTAATATTTTATTACTCGTGTATTTGTCTTATCACCTTGCATTGCCCTATTGGGCTTTATTTAATTAATTAATTAATAATGCTTTTTATATATTGAAAACAAATATGAGAGTGGGAAAAAAAATTGTTAGAACTAAGATGGTTTAAATAAAAATTTTATCTTGTTTTGATGACAACAAAAAGTATTTTATTATTTTGTGGGAATAATTTAATACACTAATGTTTTGATTGTGTGCCTAGAAATTAGAACAAAGACTAGCGGAAACGAAGTTATCAAAGGGAACACATTTATAAGAAGAAACGTAGTTATCAAAAGAAATAAAGTTATTAGATGAAACGAAGTAATCAGACGAAATAAAGTTATAGATGAAACACAATGATTAGAAGAAACAAAGTAATCAGATGAAATGAAGAAATCAAAGGAAACAATGTTATAGAGGAAATGAAGTTATTAGATGAAATGAAGTTATTAGAATGAACCAAACAAAGAGAAAAAAATGTGCCCTGTTGTGTGCGCCCTTCGTTGGCTCTGAAGCATTCACTCAAAAGCATTCACTCTAAAGAGAATGCAACATGTTATGATAACCTACCTCTAACAAAGTAGAAAGTTGCATCTAACTCTGATACGTGATGTGCTAAAGTTACCTCCGCTAGTAATTCTAAGTAGATGACTGACTCTGCCTCTAACATTCTCATCATATCATCTGACTAAGTTTCCTCTACAGATGCAAACAAGTGTTTGACTCAATTTCCTCTAGAGAAATAAGAAGATTTCTAACTTAGTTGCCTCTAGAGATGCAAACAAACATCTAACTAAGCTGCCTTAGATGACTACATCAAACGTCTGATTTGTTTTCCTATAAAGAAAGTCAATGCATATGGAGAAATTCAACGCCCAATCAATGTTCATCAAATATTCATCATTCTAAAAAATTCAATGCATCTGATAAAGTCAACACTACAAAAAAAACACCATTTTGTGGCCAACTTTATAAATATTTTGTGGCCAAATAAAACCCTCACAAATTAGTGACTGAAAAAGCCCTCACAAATGCCAAAATTGAAATTGGTCTTTATTTGTGGCTGAAAAAGTCCTCACAAATTTTTAAATATTTAACTGGATTTTGTGAGGGCTTTTACAGCCACAAAAAATCAATTTGTGAGGGCCAAATCCGTCACAAAGGACTGACGTGACCAGTGGCATTTGTGGCTGCAAAGGCCGCCACAAAGGAATGTGCACGTGGACTTTGTGGCTGCTTTGGCCGCCACAAATGCTCAAGGTAACACTATATATATTTTTTCTCCCCTCCTCCTTCATTTTTTCACATCCAACTTCTCTCTAAAACCTCATTCTAACTATTCTCTCCCCATTCTCTCTACACAAAATTACTCTTAAGCTTCATTTAAATTTGGTAAGTATAAATTTTAAATTTATACTTAATTTATTTATAATTTAAATTAATGTTTAATTATAATTATTAATTTAAATATTTAAATATTTTATTATTAATAAGTTAAATATTTTGTTATTAATTTAAATATTTTATTATTAATATTTTATTATTTAAATTAATCTTAAATTTAATTATTAATCTTTAATTTTAATTTTAATATTTTATTTTAAATTTTTAATTAAATTAAGATTAGTTTATTATATATTAAATTTAATTTATAATTACATTACATTTTAAATTTAATTTAATTTTAAATTTAATTTAAATTTAAATTTAATTATAATTTAAATTTTAATATTATATTTATATTAATTAATTATATATAATATTATAATAAACTATTAATTTTGAATTTAAAAATTAATTTATTAAATACGTATTATTTTGTGGCGGCCTAAGTCCTCACAAAATATATTATTTTTTAATCAGGATGACATTTGTAGCAGCCAAAAACCCTCACAAAGGAGGGAGAGAATTTGTGGCGGCCTGGGCCCTCACAAAGGTACAATCTGAAAAATTCAGCCTGTCCTTTGTGGCAGCCTATGCCCTCACAAAGGCGGACTTTTGTGGCTGCAAAAGCTCTCCCAAATGTCTGCCTTTTGTGGCTGCAAAAGCCCTCACAAAATTTTGTGACCAGCTTCTTTGTGGCTGCTAAAAACCCTCACAAAATCCACCTTTGTGGCTGCTATTTGCCCTTTGTGAGGGATTTTGGCCCTCACAAAATCCATTATTTCTTGTAGTGCAACACCTCTTAAGAAGTCAACGCTATAAAGAAAGTAAATGGTCAGATGGTAATTAATCCTCCGAGAAGAAAAAGTTGTGCGCATCTTTGATAATCACCATGCTCTAATGGTCTGCAAGACATTCTCTGATCTCATACCCTCTACTTCTTTTATTTTAATTCAAGTTACGAGAAATGTTTTCTGGGATTCTAGTATGACATGAGCTCAACGGATAAATCTATCTTCAACAACTCAATATTGAAATCCATAAGATACAGGTTGTCTTTCGACAATAAACTACACATGCCACACCCCAAAGACCTTGAAGAAAATATCTCAATGAACACATCTTTTTTGTATTTAAGAAGAAATCATCCAGTAAATACAAAGTGAGAAAGACATAAATGAAAAGGAAAATGTGTTAAAAATAAATCATGTAAATGTCAAGAACACATCAAAAGAAAAATATGAATAAAAAACCCTCTCAATAGAGAGTTATTAGAATTGATGTAAATCACTCAGTATTTTCATACAGTTGAACTAATATAGGACTCAATATGTAACATCCTATCAATGAGAGTTAGAATCCTCGAAATATACTGTGTTAATTCAGACACAAACTTAAAATGATGTACATTATCCCGTTAGTGACAACAACACTCATAAACCATAAAAGAGGCTTTCCAGAATGTTGAAGCCTGGAGATGTTAGGAGAGAAAATACTTAGAGCTTGGAGAGACTGGAAAAGAATACTCAACAGCCTAGTTGGGAGAGAAAATACTTAATGCTTGAAAAGAATACTCAACAACCAAGAGAGGTTGGAGGAAGAATACTTGTAAAGCATAGAGAGGCTTGAGAAAATATATCAAAGCCTGAAGAGGCTGGAGTCACAAATACTTGTACAACGTGAAGAGGCCAAAGAGTAATACTCAAAGTCTGAAGAGGTAGAGTAAATAATACTTGTATGCCATTAATTGGAATAGTGGATTAAGTATTCAATTGTGTTGAGGCAAAATTTCTTTGTAAGGAGAAAACTAGATGTTGTAACTATTGTATTGTGAACTAGAATTAAAATATATATGTCTTTGTCTTTCTCTGTTCTCTTATCTTAGTTCTTTATTATTCAACTTTATTTTTACTAAACCTGATTTATAAGAATAAGTTGAATATTTTGATAAAGAGAATATTTTTGCAAAGAAATCGAAATATAATTTAAAAATGACAATATAATTCAAACTCCATTATCTTGTGTTTTCCAACACCTTCTTATCCATACGGCCCAATTCTCATATTTTATGTTTTTTTTTAAAAAGATCCACCGTTTTCATTTTTCCGCCGTGTCGCATAGTCATTACCTTTGTAGCGACTGCCATGGCCCCACTTAAGAAATCCACCACGCCATGAGCTTTGTATGGCGGTAAGCTCGATTTTTGCCATGACGCTGCCATGGCTGCAATTCAAAAGCACTGGATATTTATATGTACCGGTTGGTATTATGGTATTTCGGATGTCCATTTACTTATGGATGTCCATTTGATTATATCATTGTGCAATTCTATTTTATGCTTTTGTTGCTGCTTTAGAGTTATTGAAAAGACCTTATGCGTTATTTTTCAATGCTTTTCAAAGCTTTATTTTTTAAGTCTAAATATAAGTTCTAGAAGAAAAAAACTTTAAATATAATTTTAATATCATTTATCAAATATTCGTCTTAGTTTTTTATTTATATTTTTTTAATTAATTTTTTGCTCTTTATTTTTTATAAATAATGAATGTTAATTATTTTTATTTTTATTTTAAATAACAATATGATAATTATCATAAACTGTAGATGTCTAATTTTAAAACCATTGTAAAGTTAAATGTAGAAATTTAATAAGAAAGAGATAATAAACACTTTGATAAATATCATTTCTTTCAAAAAATATATATCTATTTTGAATCGTTTAAGAAGAGTTTCTCCAAGTGAAAACATATTATTTAGTTAAATTAATTTATTTTTGAAAGAATATTATAGTAGATACATATTGATAATTGTTAGAAGAGATTTTAATTAACAAATTACTATAAACTTTTGTTGTAATTGTGAAAATGACAAAATATATTACTTATAAAAGATAAAGGATAAAAATTAATAAATGAATGACAACACGGGTCTTAATTTTATTGCAAAAGGAAAAAAATGTCAAACCAAATGATAATTTTTTTTTTTCAGCTTCACTTTAAATAGAATTTATCTCTTATGTTTATTATTTTTTTTGGAGTAAAATAAATAATTAAAAGTTATAATTTTTATACACTTAATTATAGGTAATAATTTTTAATGATAGATTTACAATGTTATTTGATTTTTAGATTTTTTTTACTCAAGATCAATATTTTAAATTTTATATCATTTTATCTTAAATAAAATAAAATGGATGGTAACTTCTTTTTTCAGGGACACTCAGATCGCGACAATCTTGATTTCCATCACACTAATTCATGATTGAATCACAACGTAAGCTTAAATTTAGTTCGTTCGGTTTAAAAGAATGGTTGAACATTTATCGATGAATAACCTAACCACGGTTCAATTGATCACAACTTAAATTTAATTGTAGTTCATCTGATCTATAAAAAAGGTCGAATCTTAATTTGTTAATCAATTAATTAATTGATGGTGTAAACCCTAGCACCAATCTATTTTACATAAATTATTATTAGTATCATAGATTTAATTTATATATTTAATTTTTTATATATGAATTTTTAGATGCGATAAACTAAATATGAGAGCGTAGAAAATATAAATTTAAAAATAATTTTTTGCAATGTTGTAAACACGTTTAAAAAAAATTCATTTAAAAATATACATTAACTTAATAGCATGAACTACAAAAGTAAACATGATAACTTTTTAAAGACAAAAAATTATATTTTTATTTTGCGAAACTAAAATTATAAAAATTGAAATTTTACAAAAACTAAAAACTAAAAAGATATTTGACTCGTTTAATAATTTACTAACGAGTACAAATATTCTACACATGTCTTAACTAACAGTTATCGAAATATCTATTTATTTTATCTAAATGTAATCCTTAAACATACATATTGATCGTGAATTTTATTCGCAGATACTAATTATGTTACCATTCTTACATATAGACCCATGTAAATTGCACTAATTAAGATAATAGATGCCGCCGAAGAAAGAAAGGGATTTGGACAAACACTTCATTCCTTTGGCAAATCCAAAGGTGTAAGGGCGGCCCACCGACGTTGTATCCGACGACGTTGCCTGTCCCTTTTCTTGTCCCTTTTCACCATCTTTCATTCTCTCCTATTTTTATATCTTTCTTCCTTGATTCATTCAACAAATTGTCAACACAATAAATAATTAATTATTTGCCTCCACCAATTCTTTTTAATATCATTTCGTCGTGTGCAAAGTAACAAAAAATAATACTGCTCTCTCGCAGATATTAAAAAATTCTATTTAAATATTTTTATCTTTTGTGTATGAATACGATATTCATAAAATACTTTTTTATATGTGGATATGTTCAACTTTTACTCTAAGCATATTTTATTTTTCGCATATTAAAAAAAGATGACGGACTTTAATGTGTCTACTTTATTTTATATATAAATATATCTAATTTATTTTTCTACTTCTTGAAATAAATTAATAATATTAATAAGAATTTAATTTGAATAATTTTTAAATTAACAGTAAATCACAATCATACGATACTTAATTTATATAGTAATTATATTTAAAGTAATAAATATTAGTGGATATAATATATAATATTTTATACTATCAAATATAAAACAAGAATTAATAATAATAATAATAATAATAATAATAATAATAATAATAGTCCATCCCTTTATAATCAGAAGTCTTGGGGTCGATTCCCTTTGTTTCAATTTTCTTGGTTTCAAAAATAATAATAAATCTGGTAATTAAAATTAGTGTTTATATTTGTTGATAATTATCTTTTTTCTTTCTTTCTAGAAACCTATATTTAGGAATGAGATAGTACTGCAATTCAAAATAAATTTATATGTCAAAAGTTGTGTCTCATAAATTTCAAATGATATTTTTCTTTACTATTTGTTCCACATTTAGCATTTTTACGGGTTCGTCATTGTCAAAAAAGGTTTCAAAACTTGATGAGCTAAATCTTGGTCAACAACAATCTCACATCAAAGGAATTTAGATTCGGATGAAATGTGAATTGAATCTCTATCGATTAGATAGATCATCATTGATTAAGTTTTTCATTTTTAGGTTGAAATTATCTACCTTTCAATCATCTACTTTTGATAACTTTGTTCCTATATTTTTCATAACTAATCATTATCTCTTATCCAAATAATTTTTATTTATTTATTTTAATCACTAATTTCTCCTCAAAATACACTAAAGTTATCAACTACCAAAATTAAACAATTTATTTTCTGCATTTTCTTACATTTCAAATAAGATGCAGAACATGTTTATATGTTTATTTATTTTAGTGTAAAATAATCATACAAAATGGTTATTGTTAGCAATTAATATAATTAATATGGTTTTAGTGAAAGTGAAAATCAAAGACTTTATTATTTCACTTTTCAATTCTTTTACCTCAACCACCAAACTCTTGTATTCCTTCTAGTTTAGTGACAAGTTTATATTAAACTTTTTGCAGAATTTTAAATGTAATTTAATTATATTATAATTTTAATATTAAATATAAAATTGTCCTTGCCTATTTTGGTTTTGCATTTGCAGCATTCAAAATTAATTTTAACATATTTGATTATTCTTGAGTAAAATTTATAACGCCTTTCGAATTTATTTTAAATTTGTAGTTATACAATTTAAATTCAATAAGTTATTTTTATACTGAAATTTAATTTTCAACTCACTTTTTATATTATATATCTAAATATAAACTATTTTATATTCAGTTCATTTTCAAATAAAATTAATTTTATAAAATCAAATTTTATCACCGTGCAACTAAATATGCATTTAAATTTTACTTTTTTAAAGAGAAGATATTTTATATTACAGTTGTACCGTTATTATTTAGGTGCAACCATGCAAGTTCCACCTCCCAAGCAACCAAATTTGCTTGTGATAGCTCATAATATTTTTTAATTAAATAACAGATCCATTGATGCCCATGATTGCCAAGGTGAGTATAAAAACAACCTTGTAAGCAGATGGGCCGGCCCAAATAAACTGGGGTCCATCAAAACATTTGTCTTCTAATGCAAACATAATCAAAGCCTTCTAATTGTAAACATAAATGACAAAAATGAGGCCTCTTAAAATCCAGCAAACTTTCTTAACACTACATGAATGTAAATTATCAAAAACAAAATCCAATCACAAACTCTTAGAATTAGGTCTTGTCGTTTCCTCCCATTCTTTTCTTAAACAAATTTGTACTCTTTCACATTCCATCTAAATAAAAAGAGAGAAAACATAGACATTGCTCTTTCAATAAACCAACCAAACTTCATAGTTTATGTGCATAGAAAAAAATCCCCTTGTTTAGAATTTTAGATTTAGAAAAATCAAAAACACTTTCATTAATAAAATCTTACCTTATTATTTTTCTATTGAGAGGGAGCACAAAAAAAAAATGATCAATTCACTTTGTGGAAGCTCATTATCCCTTAAGAATGAGAATTCAAGAAACAAACTTCAACAAAATTCTTCAAATGACACCAAGAAAAATGCCACACAAACACAACCTTGTGATGATTTAAACCAAATTACTATTCTAACCCCACAAAGCTTAAACCTTCCATCACTCAAATTTGATTTAGATGGTGATGTTGAAATCCAATCACCAGATAGTTCAATGTGGGAATCATTTTTCTCTGACCAATTAGATGGTGATTTCATGATTTCTTCACCAATTAGAAATAATTTTCCTAATTCTCCACAAGCTTCTAACTACAATTGTAATAATAATAATAGTAATAACAATAATAATAACTATGCTCAAATTGGAGCATTAAACAATACTAGTAACCAAAAAATGAAAGGACTTAGTCCATTACATAGAGTATTTAATTCACCAAATAATCAATATATGCAACATGTTGAGAATCTTTCACTTCCAGCAATTGAAGAGTTTTTGGAAGATTATCAAGGATATTCATCATCAGCAACAACAACAAAAGTTTCATCTTCTGAATGTTTTGACATGGAAACTCCTATTTCAACAATTTTGGATAGTTTAACTATGCAAAATTCTTCAAGTTATAATTGTGGTAATTCATCATCTCAATTGACACAAGAGAGTGATCATGATATTTATCAACAAATGGGATCTATGGCTAGTGCTTCACTCTCACAAGCTTTGCAACAAGAAAGGTACCAAGAGAAACACCAAAAGTTGCAAGCTCAACAACAACTTCAACAACAACAGCAACAAACTTTAACTGTGCCTATTCCAATTGGAATTGAACAGGTAACTAATTAAATCTTTCTTTTCTTCTGCTTTACCTGCTAAAAGGTTTATTAAAATTTTAATTTACTTGATCCACCAACTTAATTAATTAACATAATAATAATAATAATAATAATATGAATGTCTCTAATATATATCTCTCAAAAAATAGTGTAAGGTGTACCCTTACTCTCTCTATATGGTAATAATAAAATTATAATAATAAAAAATAAAGATTAAATATAATATTTTATTAAAATTTATTAAAAATAGTGAGAAAACCATGTTAGAAAGCTTTGTAATGATATTATCAATTTTACTCATTCAAATTGTCTATATAAAGTAATGAAGGAGACCATAAATAGTTGAAATAACAACAGAACCGAAGTTAGAGAAGGAAAAAATAAGAGTACTTATGAATAATCTTCATCTAGACAAGTTCAAGCAATTTACAATTTTGCACACAACTTTATTATGATCAAAATTATGTTTTTTTCTGTTGAGATTTTTTAACTTAAAATTATATTGTAATATATGTAGGAGCAAGATAGTGGACTTCAATTGGTACACTTGCTTCTAGCTTGTGCTGAAGCAGTGGCCAAAGAGGAATACATGCTAGCAAGAAGGTATCTTCACCAACTCAACAGAGTAGTAACACCATTAGGTGACTCCATGCAACGTGTAGCTTCATGTTTCACTGAATCTCTAAGTGCAAGACTTGCTGCAAGCCTAACAACTAAGTCATCATCAACAAACAATAAAAAAAAACTAACAACACCATCTTCCTCATCATCACAATCATCTTCATCATCATGTTTCTCTCCCTTCACATCAAACCCTATGGAAGTTCTAAAGATTTACCAAATTGTCTACCAAGCTTGTCCTTACATTAAATTTGCTCATTTTACGGCTAATCAAGCAATTTTCGAGGCGTTTGAGGCCGAAGAGCGTGTCCACATCATCGACCTCGATATCCTGCAAGGCTACCAATGGCCTGCATTTATGCAGGCATTGGCTGCACGGCCTGGTGGTGCTCCGTTTTTACGGATCACTGGTGTAGGGCCGTGCATTGAATCAGTTACAGAAACAGGACGCTGCTTAACAGAGTTAGCTCATTCTCTTCGTATCCCTTTCGAGTTCCATCCCGTTGGAGAACAACTTGAGAATCTAAAACCGCACATGTTTAACCGTCGTGTAGGCGAGGCATTGGCGGTTAACACAGTTAACCGTCTGCATCGTGTTCCCGGGAATCATCTCGGGAACCTGTTGTCCATGATAAGGGACCAAGCACCGAGCATTGTGACACTTGTGGAGCAAGAAGCAAGCCATAACGGTCCGTACTTTTTAGGTCGATTTCTCGAGGCTTTGCATTACTACTCAGCGATTTTCGACTCATTGGACGCAACTTTTCCAGTGGAATCCGCACCTAGGGCAAAAGTGGAGCAATATATATTTGCGCCGGAGATTCGGAACATCGTGGCGTGTGAAGGAGAAGAGAGGATAGAGAGGCACGAGAGATTGGAGAAATGGAGGAAGATAATGGAAGGAAAAGGGTTCAAAGGAGTGGCACTGAGTCCTAACGCGGTGACTCAGTCAAGAATATTGTTGGGTTTGTATTCATGTGATGGGTATAGGTTAACGGAGGATAAGGGTTGTTTGTTGCTTGGATGGCAAGATAGAGCCATCATTGCTGCATCTGCATGGCGTTGCTAATTAATTAGTTTCATATCTTTTCATTTATTATTTATCTTGTGTATTTGATAATTATATAGCTTGTTGCTTTTATATGTTGTTTTTAATTATTATTAATTTCAATGTCATTAATTATTTATTTATCGATGTGGGGAAGGTGGGTATGAAAAGCAAATGTGTTAAATTTATGATATATTGTAGAAAATGAATGAAATCAATGATTAATAGAAAAAGTGCTATATATTTATTTGTCAATGGATTGTTTTGATGCAAGTAGCATAGCATATATAGGCTTTATTAAGTGTGTGTTTTCGATTTGCATTTGTATCTTTTATAAAGTTGTACGATGCATTTATTGTGGAGACGATTATAATTAAAAAGATAAAATATTTCTTTAAATTTAACTTTATATATGCATGGTATGCTACATTCTTTTTATTTTTGTGAAACCATTTATATAAATAATAAGATACTGACATAATAGTTAAAAGTAGAGTAGTATTTGATAACTACATTACTTAAAATAATCAAATTTAGCTAAAAATATGATCATGGATATAAATAAATTATTTTTATTATTTAAATGACATTCTTTTAAATGGCAAGGAGTATGATTTTTCTTTAAGTAAAATTTTCATATTAATCTTTTAAACCTAAAATTAGGTGTTTTTAGAGTTTGTCCTCTTATACGCGTCATCGGAGAGATTATAAACTTCTAAATATCTAGAGTTTAGAGAGAGAAAAAAAAGCTATATTCTTCAACTATTGTAGGGTTTATCTAATAGCATTATGAATAGGATCCTTCAAATATGGGCATGAATACATTCAAGAACATCTAGGCGGGAGTGTCATTTACTCTTCATTGTGGTTATATTTAATTTTGTATACCAACGGAAAACACAAATCGTCATCATAAATGCTTTATTGCAAATTAGCATGTACTTGTCCTAATATGGTTTAATGAAGCTCAAATGAAGATTTCAATTTCTATTTGGCGTTTGCATCTTCATTCTTATGACGGCAATCATTTACTAATGAAATTATTCTTGATTGAAAAATATAAATTGTTCAATGGTTATTGGAATTTTGAGTGTCTAATTAGAATCCGTTGATACTTCTCAAACAAATTATTGCATAGACTTCATCAATATAGTAAAATAGATGACTTTTTAAAGGAATATGTTGCCATTGGTTCAATAAATAATGAAATCTTTGTACCATTGACAAAATGTCTCTTTCCATTGTACAAAAGCAAGAAAATATTAACGTTATTAAGCTATTCAACAAGAAACGGTTGGAAAGTAATTTTTGTTGATACCAATGCGCAAAAAAAAGATACATTGTTCAACATCCTTAGGAATAGTGATTGAACTTTTCTTACTATAAAATATATAGTTGATGTTGTAATATAGACTAAGTGTACTAAGATATATTAAACACCATTTAACGAGAACATCAGAAACATAAAGTACACACTTCCATGACCTCTTATATCCCAACGAAAACTAATAAGGCATGATCAACAACATAACAACGTTAAAGCTAATGGATTTTCACAATGATGAACAACCACAAAACTGTTTTCTAGGGTGCATCATCAACACTTTCCTCTATTCATGTCAAAAATAAATTTTCAACATTCACATTGAGCTGCCTCTTTGAAACATTGCAAGGTTATAGAAAAATAAATTGTTATCAAGAAGCATTTTAAATGATCCTTGATATTGCAAAAAATTAATCATGCTTGTCCCAATGTTGGTATGCAAGTTATGTCTAAATCACAAAAATAATGTGTTGTTTCCGAGAACTTCGATGAGTGTAGCATTTTATTTGGCGATGCTACTAGTGGGAGTTATAGAAGAACTGGATGTTACTCATAATTTGGAATCCAAAATATCAAAATAAAAAATAATATGATCATAAAAAGTATACTAATAGTAGAACGATCGAGTCGTTTGTAAGCCCATAATAAAATTAATTAATCAGTCCTCATTTAATAACAAAATATTTAGAAATTGAACTATTCAATGGTATTGATTTAATAGAACAACACTTGTTAGAATATCTACAAAATATTCACAATATCCTAGATAATATTTTAAGAGTTTAAAGATGTTGTTTCATAACAAGGATGTTGCATGAAAATCATCACAATCACAGTATTACTATTATAATTTAATTATGTTGAGTATTTGTATTCTATCTTCCTCCTTCCCTACTTAAACCTCTATAACTTCAACAACAACGAAGAAGTATATAAATGCATTATCTTCTAGAACAATCTATTTAAATATTAAAAATATATACCTGAGGAAAGAACTACTTGTTTTTGCTTTTGAAAAAAGATGGTTGGACGACAACATGCATGGTGATGACCCCGTAGGAAGCTCACCAAAAGTTACTCTACACTGCCCTACTGTCTTGTTGCTTTCCAAAATTTTGTCTGCATTTATGAGTTTTATATCACTTGCTGCCTTTGGTATAATTTTCTTATCTATATATGGACAAAAAGAAAAATAAATAAACATATAAATTTCAAAGTAGTTAAGAAAAAGAAGAGCATTCAAAAATAATGAACAAGAATATACAACTAAGGCAACACGAATAAATGTTGGATATTAAATGAATAGTAGAGAAGAATAGAAAAGAAAGAGGTGAAATGGAAAAGAATGAGTGAAATTCCATTGTTTGAGGAAAGACTCATTCCGTCCTATCCACCGATATAGAAGAAATAGTTGAAATTGGAAAGAATCATTCCTTCATGTTCCATTTTATTGCATCCTATTTTAAATAATCCAAAGATTGTCACATTTAATAGTGATTCATCTTTATTCATTTCCATTAACCCAAACATAGTCTAAGAGACACTATACATCAAAAATAACATTTTACAATTTTTTTTTTAACTAAAAGTGCTATTGTACAATATTTTAAAAATTAATGGCAGCTAGGACAACACTTTATTGACAAGCGGTTTTGTAGATCCATAATATTTACAACGCTCTTTTCCAAAACGTTGTTGTAGAGTCGTAATGTTTACAACGCTTTTTCTAAAAACGTTGTTGTAGTGTCACATAACGCTTTCACATAATGTTTACATGATCTTTTAGAGCGCTTTGAATATAAGCGCAGTAAAATGGTGCGTATTTGATAAATAAAATTAAAACCAATCCTTCACTAAAAAAATCATTCCCTTTAAAATTGTGTTTTATATTTAATTTTATTTTTTAAGTATATATTAACTGTGTATACCACAAATTCTAACTATTATATATTATTGCCTCCTCTCTCTAGTGCGAACCCTCCTCTACTGTGAGTCCTCTTCTCGTTGTTCCCTGTTATTTCTATTGGGCAAAGTTGTAACCCTAGTGGAGTGATTGTTGTCTCAGATACTGTATTTATTAATTTGTTGTTATTACTAAAACTGATAAATTGTTACATGATAAATCATATAAAATTGTTACATGATAAATCATACTGTATCATTAGATGTTATGACAATATATATGTTCTATTTAAAAAAAATAAATGTTCTGTTTTGAAATCAAACTTCAATAGGATGTAATCAATCTTGTATGCATAACAATGGACTGGAAATGTATGTCTGACAATCGATTGTCAAAAGAGTATGAAAATGGAGTGAAGGAGTTTGTCGAGTTTGTAGTGAAAAAAGCAAAAGACCCAAATCAAATCATTTTTCCTTATTTAAGATGTTGTTTTAAAAAATGTGTTAGAGTAGATCAATTGGAAGGACATTTAGTATGACATTGAATTGATCAAAGCTATACATGTTGGATAAGACATGGTGAGAAAAAAAAAGGAACACTAATTTTGAGAATGGTGTGACATATACTTCAAATGATTTCGAAATAGATACATATGAGCGGGACCGAGTTGAGGAGATTGAAAAAGCAGTTGAAGAAAATCGTCGTGATTGTCTTAAAGTATTTGAGAGTTTGTTGGGCGATGCAGAGAAACCATTATATAATGGTTGTACTAAATTCACAAGAATGTCGGCGATATTAAAGTTGTACAACTTAAAAGCAATTAATGGATGGTCTGATAAAAGCTTCACAAAATTATTAACACTTCTTAAAGATATGTTGCCAAATGATAATGAACTTCCTAGTTGAACCTACGAGGCTAAATGAATTTTTTGCTTTATTGCCATGAGTTATGAAAGGATTTATGCATGTCCTAACGATTCCATTTTATTTCGAAACAAATATGAATTACTAAAGGCGTGTCCAAAATGCAATATCTCTCGATATAAGAAGAAATAATCTACTCCAGCGAAAGTCGTGTGGTATTTTCCTATAATATCAAGATTTAGGCGCATCTATCGCAGTGAAGAAGATTCAAAACACTTGACATGACATGCTGATGAAAGAATTAGAGATGAAAAGTTTCGACACCTTGTAGATTCTCCACAATGGACAAAAATAATCACGAGTATCCTGATTTCGAGAGAGAGTCAAGAATTCTATAACTTGCACTTTCTGCTGATGAAATGAATCCACGTGGTCATCAAAGCATCTCATACAACACGTGACCCATGATGTTGTTGATTTATAACCTACCATCATGGTTATGTATGAAACGTAAGTTTATGATGTTGCCTCTATTAATTTATGGACCCAAACAATCGGGGAATGATATCGACATATACTTGACTCCTTTAATTGAAGATTTATAAAATATGTGGGAGACATGTGTGGAAGTTTATGATGGGTATAAGAAAGAATGTTTCAATTAATGATATGTTGTTCGACACAATTAATGATTTTCCTACATATGGTAGTTTATTAGGATATATCATTAAATGTCAGTGTATATGTCTTATATGTGAAGAGAGTACATATTGAATGCGATTGAAACATTATAAGAAGAACGTCTTTCTTGGACATCGTACATTTTTACCTTTTAGTCATCAGTATCATTGGTGGAGAAATGCATTCAATGGAAAAATCACATAAACTATATATTACCATGTAAAGAATAAGACAAGTACATAATAATGATCCATAATATAAATATTGTGGAATTCAACATCCAAAGGCAGTAATATTCTATCAAATATAATTGATTTGGTTGGTAATGGTAAAACATTCACCATTGAAGACAAAGAGTTACCACTTCATATTTAGCATATTTTTATTTGTTCGATTTATTTTTACATCGAAGAAGTTGGAATTTTGAATCGCTACGTTCTATCATTTTTCCAAGCTACGATGACCTTTCTCAAGGAAAACGAGCATTGGGTTTGTTTTCCTCGCAGCGAACTGTCATTTCTGCCGTGGGTGAATTTTCCCGTCATCATTTTCCCTTTCTTTTTGTTTTCAATTCAAATATTTTACCCTCTGTGTGATTTATTCTGCAAAACTAATTCATTTCTATCCTTTGTGTCATTGTTGGTATACAACCTAACCTAGCATCATTGTTGACGGAGCGCCATTCAACCATCATGTTAGTTTTTCTTCATCTTAGGTGACTTTTCTACTTCTTACATGGTTAGATTGTGTTTAAATCACAAAAGCCCTAAATTTTACAAAAACCCTAACTTTAATCCCACTTTCTTATTTCGAATCTATTTTGTTCATGTTAAATTAAACAATCTAGATTATATTGCTGATTGAAATATTTTTGTTTGGGGTTGATTGAAAGTGCGTGTCCCGACCTAAAATTTCGAGTCTTTCTCGAATTCAATGAAATCGTCATCAATGTTAATTTTAAAGTAGGGAAAATATTGGGAAACCCTTAGAAATAAATAAAAATTATTTGAAATCAAATTTTGAGTTCGGTAGTCGATTATGCGTAGAGAAGTTATTAGCACCCTACGACATCCGTTAAAATACGGTTACCTATAATTAATTGTGCAAAATTTATATTAACATAAATATATTTATTTCTCCTAATTATTAAATGCAAATATAAGTTTTTTCAAAAAAATTAGAGATAAAAGTGTATTTAAAATATAAAGAAAAAATTATTATTATTATTATTATTATTATTATTATTATTATTATTATTATTATTATACGTGACAAAAGTACAATCTTGTTTCTACGTACTCCCAGTGCGATAGAAAAATAAAAAATACATAGTTCTTTGGTACAAAATATGGAAGTGTTGATTTCTTTTAAAGAAATATGTTTTGTTGTGGAAATTTGAATTGGGTTAAAAGAAGATAGTTGATTTGATCAAAGAAAAACACACCGAGTTTGAGAAATTGATTTCGATGAGTATGTTTGGTTGTTTGTTTAAATTTAGTTGAAAATGTTTAAGATCACAAAGTTGTCATAACTCATGCATTTTAAACTATGACCGGCAAGATATCATATATTGAACAATCTAATTTTAATAGAAAAAAGAATAAAATTAAATTGAAGTTATAAAATAGTTTTTAGACAAAGAATAATAATAAATAAAAATGAATGGACATATCAAAGAGAGGAAAAAAAAGATTGGACTATATAGTTAAATAAAAAAGAAAACAAAAGAAAGAATAGAAAGAGAGAGTTGGTATGTGCGCATGAAGATAAAAAGAAGGAAGAAAGAGGGGAGTGAGGGGATGTGTAGAGAGAATAAAGAAAAGGAGGAAAAAAGAAATAGAAGAAAGGTAGAAGAAAAAAAAAAGAACAGAGAGAAAAGGAAAAGAAAAGAAGAGAAATAGGTGAGGAAAAAATGTGTCGACTTCGGTGGCAATGGTAGTACTGGCGATGATGGCTCCCCAAATTCTTTTTTGTTTTTTTATGATTTTGTTTGTTTCTATTTTAATTTATATTAATTTTTCTATGATATTTTCATTCTTATTATTTGGTTTTGAGTTTACACTTTCTAATATTGAATATTGAAGAGAGCAAAAAATTAAAAATAAACACAATACAACCCAAGATCATGAACATAATTTTTTATTTGTATATATATTGCAATAGTAAAAAGAAAATATACATATATATATATATATATATATAATATTAATATTAAATAAATTTAGAATAACTTATTTGTATCTTGTATTTTCTTTTTTAATATGTTGTTTCTCTTCTACCCATCACCCTCTCTATTTTTTTTCATTTTTTTTTCATTTTTTTTATTTTTTTATTTTCACTAGTAAAAAAAGCTGCCTCCTATCTATTGATTTTGTTATCAATTTATAGACTTAAACGATGAATTTGTCTCCATGAAATAAAATTGAGTTATGAATTTTTTTCTTGTTTTGTAGCAAAAATTAAGCAATCTTATACAAACTAAGGAAAAATGTGGCCTATCTTTTTTATTGAGAGGGGTTGCTTTCTACTACAAGATAAATAAATATGACAAATCTTGAAAAAGGGGAGGGTGCACTAGCTGGTTGAGAGGAGAGGAAAGGAAAGGAAAATTGGAATAGGAAGGAAAAGTCAAGCTAGCTGATAAATAAATAAATTATGGAAAGAAAAGGAAAAAAAAGGGAAGACTTGTAGTAGGAAAATAAAATTATTTTATTTTATTATATTTAATTTTTCAGTAATGTAGCGAAAATCCATATAAACTGAAAATTGTACTAGATTTAAAATGACAATTTTTTACTTAATAATAATATGTACAAAATATTTATTAAACATGTTATTAATATTTTTTAATTATTTTTATTGGTCAGACAAAATTGGAGTACTACAATATTTATTTAGATTCTTGTTGTTTTCTATTTCAAAAAAAGATAATATGAAGTAGTTATAAAAAAACTCTTATATCATCCTTTTTGAAACCTTTTCATGTTTTATAGGTCTAAGTATTCTTCCTTTGTATATTGAGGCACTTTGATCGTTCATGTGAATTTGGTTTAATTTTTCCTATTGACAATTTTAGAAGTTTCATGCAACCATAATATAAGTCCAAGAACAATAAGTATAAGTGAAACAGACCTTGACTATGAAAAAGTAAAGCAATGTAAAAGATGGACAATACACAGCTAAAATTAAACACTAAAATTTATTGTTTTCATCACAATGTGTAGCACTATCACATATATGTTTGCTAAATATTTTACAATGAGTCATCATTTTTCTTCTCTCTATTCCAGTGGTGTTTGTAGTATCTTGTATGAGGAATATGAAGTTGTTGGATAGACTTTTAACTGTTTTCTTTGTAGTTAGTAAGAGTTAGATGTTCCATTAGTGAATATTGTACCAAGCAATTGCTTTGGGCACAAAGCCCTCTGGCAAGGTTCTTAAATACAACAAAAAGTTACATTAATTGATACAATTTTTTTTATTAAATGTTCTTAAATGCAATGTTTACCATTGCATTATCTATCATATTATATTCCTTTAGTGACATCAATTGGTATGTAATAGGAGGCTTCAAAGTGCTCAGACAAATGAAAGACAAAGATGATGGTTTCAAGTGAGTAAAGTTCCATCAACATTAGATGCTTTGTCTAACTTCAAATTATTTTAGAGGTTCACTCTAGGTAAAATGTTGTGATTGGTATGCCTTTAATTATGATAATAGAATTTCTGCATCTTGGTCCAAACAGGTTACTACAAAGTCTTGTGCTATGAATATGTCGTAACTTGACTAACTCGTTAGAAGTATTTGGAGTGGATCTTTTGTATTTATGTATTGCATTCATTTGACGAGTTATTTTTATGTTGGTTTCATTAGTTTTATTTATTTATTTCAAGTGGGTTAAAATTAAGTCTATTACTACATTTATTTTAATTAAATACGAGTGTTTCGTTGATATTAAACAAATAAGTGTTTTAGTGGTATTTTGTGCTATTGATCCAATTATGATAATAATTGTTAAACTTTATGCATGTAGGTATGATCTTTGTACCAATAAAGTATATCTTGGAACATTTGGGTGAGAGCCTTGTAATTGGATCCATGTTCTAAAAAATTATGAATGCAAGTCTGCAAGATATTTTATTTACTATGAACTGCATCATTTGTTGTATATTAAAGAATTATTTGGTAATTTTGATTTGTTAAGAGGAAGAAACATTAGTTAAATTTAAAAAATGTGTTAATAATGTAGTTGATATTTAATTTAATGTATAAATATTTTTTTTTTGAAATTTAGATGTGTTTTTTTAAGTATATTTTAAAGGCTAAAAAGTTTCGCTAATTGATCCACATACTAATTTTCACGATTTAGTGACCGAAATTTGCATCTCTAAAAACGATTTTTCTGTTAGTGAAATTCAATTCAATAACCGCAGTTTCTTCATCTCTATTAAATAACATCTAAGACACTTTTCTTACAAAAGCTATATAAAGACACTACAACACCTATGAGCGCGCTTTTCAGTAATAAAAAACAATTTAAAATACCACCTAAGATAGCGCTTTTCTAGGAAAAGTGCTATTAAATGACAACATTTTTTTTTCTTCAAAAAACGGTATAAAGGTGCTATTGTATCCTACCCGCGACAACATTTTTTAGACAAAGTGCTATTAAATATCTACCATGACAACATTTTTTATATTTTTAAAAGCGCTGTCGTATCCTTTAATAGGACCACATATTATAGTGTTTAAAAGCGTTGTTAAATGCTTAAAAAAAGCGTTGTTAAAGCTTAGTTTTTGTGTAGTGAAATTTCTCCCCATTAAATAGAGAATGCATGTTATTATTTTTACATGTAGCTTCATCACCAGAGTTAGTCATAATACTAGTAAAAATAAGATCTTTACTCAACTATGGTTAAATACTCAACCATGAGACTGAGATTAGATGTCAATTGAAGAGAGAAAGACACAAACAAAAAATGTTTGAATTGTTTTTTTAAGGTTTTAAAAACTTTTGATTGAATAGATGATAAAATAAACACTTGGTACACAAAAGTAAATAAAGAGATAAAAAAAAGAAACACAAGCTAAATTATCTCGGTTCACCACCAACATAGTAGTTACGTCTAATCTCTTTCCTCTAAATGATTTAATCCACTAATCACCAAAAGAATTACACGTTCACTGAACATCTACTAGTCAATTTGACTATGTTCAAGTCTTCTCAGCTTTCAAGCTTAGTATAGTCATGTTGTTGAGGGCAACAACCACTACTGAGCTAAGTTACAAAGAGTGTTTAAGGTTGCTTTCTAAGTAACTCTCACAAGAGAATGTTTACAAGGTATGCTCTCAATTTGTATTTGAAGTTTTTTCTACCCTAAAAAAAATCAGATTTTAATAGAGGTTGTGCACACTTAAACATTTTCATCAGCCACATAATAATTTTTGTTATCGTCAAAATAATTAAGGATCATTATTTTTCAAATCAACTTGATTCTCATAGAATGAAAGTCAGTACCACTTTCTTAATTTTGATCTAATTTATTTTTAAACTCAAATAGTTTCAACACATATTGTGACTGTCCTAATAAAAAAGATCAAGAATAGAACACCCAGATCTAGGTTGTCGGAGAAGATGAATCTGTATCGAACAAGATTGAACATGAGCTTAGATTGATTTCTTTTGATTAGTTTATTAACCTATCTTGTGTGAAATCCCGTACAATTGACAATGTTTAAATTAATTGATGTTGGTGTCTAATAAATAAATAGCATGTTTCAAATAAATTTAAGAATAAATTGTATCTAATAAAAGTAATAATATGAAATAGGAATTGATCATATGTAAAGATTGGTCTTGGCAAATACAAACAGCTTGAGAAATGGATTGACTTTAGCTCTTAGATTACATTATTTCAGAATACCACTAATTTCAAAGCATCTAATTCTACATAAACTTAAAACAAGAAAAAGTATGTTACATCTAAGTGAATGTGTTTTTGGGAAAAAAGACTTAGCCGAGGAAATGGAAAATTATTCTAATTTTTTTATTCTTTCTTGTTTCAAACGATTATGTTAAAGAAGTATGTTTTTCAACTATAGTTTCCTTAACTACTTCAAAGAGTGTCAGATACATTATAGATTTTTCAGCTACTGAACCAGGATGCATAAAGTAATGTAAATTGATAAAGATAGCGTAAAAAACCTATTTCATTGATTGTATGTGTTTTGAAACATTACAAGTTGTAGCACTTATAGAAAAGCTAATCCTCATGGCCATAAAATTTGTAAAAAGTTATCAACTTTGTCAAACACAATTCAACCCCTTCTTGTGTTTTCACCTTCAATTGGAATTAGTGTTCGATCTCCAAACTAAGCACTTTACAGTGTTTGAGGAAAGAAGATGCATAGATCATGTGTGAGGACATAAAAGAAGATGCATAGATCATGTGTGAGGACATAAAAAGTGTGAGTACATAAAAAATGAGTGTAAGATGTATGCAATAAATTCTTGTTTATTTTTTATTCTCCGATCCTTATACAACTTTATATACCCACAAGATCCAATGGATAAGTGAATCCATAAGATTCAATGGATGAGTGAAGATAACAACCATTTTTACATAATGACTCTAATACATCTTGTGTGGTCATTTTTTATTATTATGTTTTAAATAAAAAATGATACCCCATATATGTTGAGAATCTATCGAGTTTATGTGTATATATTTTTTAAATGTCCAAATAATTAAAATATTTTTTATATTTACACGTTTCAAATTCCAACATCTATTATCATAAAATAATTTTTTTTTGTTAGGACAAACAACCATGAGGCAAAATTAGTTTAGAAAGAGTATAAGGTACAACATTGAATGACAACATTTGAAAAATGTATGTTCATTATATTAGGAACAAAATAATTGGGGTTACAATACACGGGTGAGTGTGTTTAGCTTTAGTTGGAGAGATCACAAACACTAGTCATTCTTGTAATTTAAGACTCCTATTAATCAACTTGCAAGAATAATAATTGCCTTAGTTTGAAGCGTTTGAGTTTTTATATCCCTAACTTTTGCATTAACCGCTCTTCTAAGTTTCCAACCCATCGGGATACTATAATTCTTGCCTAGGTCGCCTATTCAGGTTTTCAACCTAGCGAACCCGTTTTTTCGATCATTTTTTTTAAGCATAATATTTTTTTGACTGCATCTGAATTTACTAGATGTGGAAGGTCCTCCCCAATCCATTTATGCGAGTATTAGAGCTCCCCCAGAGAAAGCTTTTTTCACAACATATGGTCCTTTGTAATTCGGGGTCCATTTTCCACGAGAATGTTTGTTTTTGGGCAATATTTTCTTTAACATCAAGTCGCCTTCTCGAAAGTCCCGAGGACGGATTTTTTTCTCGTATGCCTTTTTAAGTCTTTTTTTATTTAGGTGGTCATGGCATATAGCTATCATTCTCTTTTCTTCTATGAGATTTAATTGGTCAAATCATGATTGAACCTACTCAACCTCTTCAAGTATTGTTTCCATCAAGACTCTGATCGAGAGAGTTTCAACTTAAATGGGAAGTACCGCTTCTATTCCATACACCAATAAGAAAGGAGTTCCCCTTATTGATGTACGAACAAAGGTTCTATAGCCATGTGATGCAAAGGGAAGCATTTCATGCCAATCCTTATATGTCTCCATCATTTTTGTATGATCTTCTTGTTATTCTTATTTGTTGCTTCTACAGCCCCATTCATTTTTGAACGATAGGGCGAAGAATTATGATGTTGAATTTTGAAACTATCACACAACTCCTTCATCATTTTATTATTCATATTGGTCGCATTGTTAGTGATTATCTTATTTGGCAAGCCATATCGAAAAATTAATTATGTTTTGAGGAATCTGAAAACTACACTTCTCGTCACATTGACATAAGAAGCAGCCTCAACCAATTTTGTGAAATAATCAATAGCTACTAGGATAAATCGGTGCCCATTTGAAGCCTTAGGCTTGATGAGTCAAATAATATATATTCCCCATATTGAAAATGGACATGGTGATGTTAAAACATTTAAAGAGGTGTGTGGTACATGTACTTTATCACCATAGATTTGACATTTATGAAATTTCTTTACGTAACTAGAGCAATCGGACTCTATGGGCAGCCAATAGTAGCCAGCCTAACGATTTTTCTTGCCATTGCGTGTCCATTTGCATGGGTTCCGAAAGAACCTTCGTGAACCTCTTGAATGATTTTCTATGCTTCCTCTTGATCCACACATCTGAGGAGATTCATATCATGATTTCTCTTATAAAGCACATCACCATTAAGTAGAAGTTCATTGACAACCTCCTTAAAACCCTCTTGTTGAATTTTTATTACTGACACATCTTGACCGACGCTTATTTTGATTATTAATGTCAATGTGGCCAAGGCGTCAACCAATTGGTTTTCTTCTCGAGGAATATGGTGAAAAGTGATATGCCTGAAGTGTTCTACCAATTCTTTGGTGTGCGTATGATACAAAATCAATTTAGAATCTCAAGTTTCCCACTCTCCTTTCTTTTGATGGATGACCAAAGATGAGTCTCCATATACCTCAAGAACTTTTACCTTTTATTCAATGGCTACTTTAATGATCATGACACATGCCTCATATTCTGCAATATTGTATGTGCAATGAAAACATAATCTAACCGTAAATGGGGAGAACTGGTTCTCTGGGGAAATTAAAATGGCTCCAATTCCATGCCCTAATGCATTAGAAGCACCACCAAACACCAACATCCAATTTTCTCTATTAGATGATTTAGTCTATTCAAATAGAGTCATTATACCTTCATCGTGGAATTCACACTGCATTGATTGATAATCTACTACCGGTTGTTGGGCCAAATACTCTGCTAGTGTGCATCCTTTGATAGTCTTCCTTGAAACATACATCTAGTTGTATTCTGATAACAACATCTGCCAACGAGCAATCCTTCTAGTAAGAGCAGATTTCTCAAATATATACTTAATGGGGTCCATTTTAGACACCAACCAAGTTGGGTGACATAACATGTATTGCCTTAACCAAAGAGCAGCCCATGCCAATGCACAACATGTTTATTCAAGCAGTGAATACCTTGTTTCACAATTGGTGAACTTTTTGCTCAAATAATAAATAACATGCTCTTTCCTACCAAATTCGTCATGCTTCCCCATTACACAACCCATTGACTCATCAAGTACTGTTAAGTACATAATAAGTGGTTTCTCAGGAACATGAGGCATACTAAGATTGGAGGTTTTGATAAGTAGTGCTTAATCTTTTCGAAAGCTTTTTGACAATTCTCATTCCACTCAACCTTTTGGTCTTTGCACAAAAATTTGAAAATGGGCACACATGTAGCGGTGAGATGCGATATAAACCTGGCAATGTAATTCAATCTACCCAAAAATCTATGAACTTCTTTTATCGTGTGTGGAGCCGACATTTCTTGTATTGCTCTTACTTTATTTGGGTCCACATCTATCCCTTTTTTAATAACGATAAACATAAGTAACTTTCCCGATCTTACACCAAAAGTGTATTTATCAAGGTTTAAATAGAGTTTGAACTTCCTTAGCCGCACAAATAACTTTTGAAGGTTAACAATATAGTATTCTTCGATTTGAGACTTTGCAATCATATCATCCACATAACCTCTATCTCATTGTGCATCATGTCATGATACAAAGTTACCATTGCTCTTTGATATGTTGCCCCAACATTCTTCAAGCCGAATGACATCACTTTATAACAGAAAGTTCCCCATTGTATGATGAATGTGGTTTTTTCCATATCCTCAAGAGTTATCTTGATTTGATTGTATCCTGAGAAACCATCCATGAAGAAGAAAAAAGAATAGTGAGTAGTGTTATCCACTAGGAGATCAATATGAGGTAGAGGAAAATCGTCTTTAGGACTTGCTTTATTTAAATCCTAATAATCAAAGCACATTCGTACCTTTCCATCCTTCTTTGGAACTGGGAAAATATCAGCCACCCATTGAGGATACTTTTCCACTGCTAAGAAACCAACATCAAATTGCTTCTTCACCTTTTCTCTAATTTTAATTGACATATCAGGTCTCATCCTCCTGAACTTTTGTTTAATTGGAGCACATTCAGGCTTGAGTGGTAGCGTGTGTGGAACTATGTTAGTATCTAGTCGAAGAATATCTTGATATGACCATGCAAAAAAGTCCACATAATCAAATAAAAGTTTAATCAACTTTTCTCGTTCACTTTCTTTCACAGACATACCAATTTTAAATTATTTCCTATCATATTCAATCCCCAAATTGATCACATCAATAGGTTCTTGATAGATTTGGATTATCTTAGCTTCTTGTTCCATTAGCCTTTCTAGTTCTGGGGGATATTCATAAATTTCTTCACAATCCTCAACAGCGTGATTAATTGGGTGTTCAAAATCATAAGAATGGGTTCTAGTGTTGCTATTTTCAACAGATTCATTTTCGACTCTGCATTGTTTAATTAAAGAAGAAAATAAAAATATGAATAAAATTGCCATTTCAGGAAATAGAAAAGGAGAACAGAAAAAATGGTTGAAGAATTCAAAAATACATTTATTGATAATAAGTACGAAATTGAAACACATGTGTCATAATTAGTTATCCTTATAGCCTTGGGCAAAGCAAAAGGAGTTAAAATACATAATTACTTTGAACATGAATTAACAAACACATGAACCTTGATAATCTTCCAATTGTTGAGACTGGTGTTTAGCGAACAATGGTACACTAGCTTGAGGGTACCATCACCACCATGATCTTCTTCCGCAACAACAACCTGATCAACATATATTATTCTGGCGCTTTGAAAAGTTTGGTGAATGTCATAAATAGAAATAATTTGTGAATTCGGTAGCCAGTTTTCCCAATGAGCCATCCTGCTTTCTCTTTTCTCCTTCGCAACCTTTTCTTTATCAGCTTGAGTAAGTACATATCCCAACCTGTACCTATTGTTCTTTTCTGGTATTTCTATCAACTTCCCCAAATTAACAAAAATTTCTCATTCCAACATGGATTTGGAAGACTTCAATGATGTGGTAGATATTTTTGGTTCCTTTAAGCGATATCCTTCACCCATGAAGATAACATTGGCGATTTCTATTGCATGAAAGGAAGTCTCAATGGCTTCCTCAATGTCTTCAATGTAGCGTGTAGAAGATATATGACTTACTATTATATCTTCTTCCCCATATATTATTATTAGCTTATTGTGCACTATAAACTTTAGCTTTTGATGGAGGGTAGACGCCACTGCTCTAGTAGCATGAATCCACGATCTCCCTAAAAGACAAGTAATCGCCGGTTTAATATCCATCACTTGGAAGGTTATTCCAAAGTTATAGGGTCTGATTTGAATCGACCAGTCAATCTCACCAACAACTTATCTTCTGAATCCATCAAACGCTTTCACCATCATAGCACTAGGCTTTATACATTCTCCATCAACAAATAGTTTGATAGTGTTGATTTCGAGATGACATATATGATGAACCATTATCAACTATCACTCATGCAAGAATATGATCGTGACACTTCACAAAGATGTGTAGTGTATTATGCTCCGTCCCTTCAGCTGGTAATTCATTATTGCTAAAACTCAGACAACTACTAGCGCTGATGTTACCAATAACTCAATCAAACTGGTCGACAGTGATATCGTGAGTAACATGAGTCTCATTTAAAACTTTCATTAGTGCCCTTCTATGTGCTTTAGATTTCAATAAGTAGAGAACAAATATCTTGGTATAGGTTTGATTTAGGTGATCCACCATCTTATATTCACTTTTCTTGATAAACATAAAAAATTCATTAGCTTCTTCTTCAAGCACCACCTTTTTACCAGTCTCTTGTCCTTTTATGGCATGATACATAACTTCTTTCCCTTTTTCTCCATGAACCTTGTAACACCTCGATTTTTAACAGTGCGAATGTATTTTTTTTAAACAAAGAAAATACTTTTGGATGAATATTTAAGTCATAACACAACGACAAATAAGTCAACATAATTTACAAGCAGCGGGATAGTTTTTGAAATACGAATCCAAAGTATACGGATCAAAAGTGGTACATGGAACCCATCGAAAATGAAATGTCAAGCTGACAATATTGGTATAGGTACAGTCTTCCAAATTAAAATAAACACATCGCAAAAGAAAGACTTCTAGTCCCTATACGTCAACCTAATCTGATCATTCCATAAAACTATATATCCCGAGTGATCTTCACGCGCCCCGCAAGACCCTCCTAACACAGCTCCATTCAAGTGTGTCCAACTACAATCCCATTCACAGGGTACTAACCGGTGGGAAGATCTTGATTCTCATCTGAGGGCAAAGCCCAGATTTCCACAATAATTGTAAAGGGTCACCAACCGAAATTAACAAATACCACATAACATTTTTATATTTTCAAATACTCAAAAGAACCTTTTGTCTTAGCATACTCCTCGAAAGGGTTTTCATATATCCAAAAAATGCATAAACAATGTTGAAAAATGAAGTTTTAACAAACTGCACTGTCGTAGCCGAATACAACTGAGAAAATGCAGGTTTTCAGTTTTAAAATGGCTCTGAATCAATCAACACTTTAAACATTAATATTATCAATTATGAACTCATAATTAACACCAAATTAATCTCTACAAATTCACACCTCCATCACACATCGAATATTCATTAATTCAATTATAAACACATAAATACATCAAAACTTCATCAACCCAACTTCACACCTTAAAGCAATTACGACAAATCACAACAACAACTAAATATGTATATACAATTATCAAAGTATAACAAACATGATTCGTGTGCCAAGCACCCTAATGCAATGCGTATATGCCAAAATGCATGATTCTGGAATTCCATACCAAAACCCTCCTCGAAGGGCGTAAATCATAATTGTACCGCCTATCACAGACCAATACTAATTACCGAGGTGCCACCTCTCACGGGTCAACACGATTTATTAAAAAGCGTAAATCATAAACGTACCGCCTATCACATTCCAGTACTGTTTACCGAGGTGCCACCTATCACGGGTCAGCACGATTTACTAAAAAGCGTAAATCTGAAACGTACCGCTTATCACAGACCAATACTGTTTACCGAGGTGCCACCTATCACGGGTCAGCACGATTTACTAAAAGTACCGCCTATCATAGACCAACATTGTTTACCGAGGTTCCACCTATCACGGGTCAGCACGATTTACTAAAATTGTGTAGTCTATCACATACCTACACGACGCAAAAATCCCCGCAAGGATAAGATGAACTAACATATCACATGGCATCATCTCGTGGCCCATCACGGTCACCACTATCACCATGGCCCCATCGCGGTTACCATGTACTATGAAATGCATGAGCATACTCTAACTCTTTTCACCACAATCATTAAGTAAATCCAGCTATTAAAAGATTCCTTATTTTTAATAATCATTTAACACTTTTGATTTTTCAAACACAACAGAGAGCATACTCAAACATATTTATTTACACCAATTTAAATTTCCACAACCACAAATCACATCTCCAAATTCCCTCCACACCTAAAGTGAATTAAATTCATTTTCCACCAAGTCACACATAAATTTCATCTAAAAAAATTCCATAATATTAATTATGAACACATCAATTTCACCTAACATGAATCAATATTTATAACCATTTGTTCATAATAAAACTAATCCAAACACAACAAAATTCCCAAAATTAAATCTTTCTCACACACCAAACTATAATGACTTAATTACTTATCCAAAGGTGTTACCTTATTTAATTCCCTATTCTATTTTAATTTCTTTTGAAAAAAAAAAAATACACCCTCGCTTTAATACACAGGGTGTTACAAAATACATCAAATTTCTTTTCCACAAAATCACATATAATGTCCTAAATGCAAACTAAAAGTTTGGAAGGATCCCTTACCTTAACGATAGTTCTAACACGCGATTACGGTACCGTAATTAATTCCGGTAAAATTTAAGTTCGTGACGTCGCGTTGAAAACTAGCTCACGGCAACGAGCAACTTTCTCTTCTGTCACTTCTCGAAACGAAGCTTAGATCTAAGAGAAAAATGAAGATTTTTGTGTTTATAGGTTTTGAAAACAAAAGAATTTGGAAACAGAGAAGGAGAAAGAAGAAAACAACTTGGCAACGTTGGAAATGCTTTCCTTTTCTGTCCTGATTCACTTTCTTCCTTTCTTTCATGTATATATATATATATTAAAATAATAATAATATATTAGAATAATAATAATAATAAATATCTAAACAAATATCTAGATATTTTTAAAAAACATCATTCCATCCATCACCTCACATCACTTCTTTAGAAAAATATCACTTTTTTAGAAAACCACTTTTTTAGAAAAATATCTTCTTTCGCCGCAATTCAATTAACAAATGTATTTTTCCGAAAAACGCTGCATCTCAGAAATTTTTTTTTCTTTGACGAAAGATTCACTGTAATTAAATAAAATTATTAATCGGCGAATAATTTTAATCGGGTCTCCAAAAAGATATTTTTGGCATTTAACTCACAAGATATCATAAAATTGGCTAAAAAGCCTCGGAATTATTCAACACAAAATTCCCCAAAATTCATAAATTACAATTTAAATTTAAGGGTCTTACATTACTACCCTCCAAAAAGAAGTTTCGTCCTCGAAACTTAAAGTATGAGTAACAATCCACACTAGGTTTGTACTCAAATTCAACTTACCAGTCACAACTTGTTTCGCCCGGCCCACTAGAAGAAAGTGTTGCTTACCCCCTTTTCATAGGGTGCTTAATAACTCTATACATTACCATAGCCGCTAAGACTCGTTCGTTCCATTCAACATGATTTTGTTACTATCAATAAGAGATTAAGGATGATCAGTTCCTCCATTTGTCAATAAGTAGCCGACAACCATGATGGTGGCTTAAACGATCTTAACCTAACTGTAATAACGCTCTTTGCGACTTGCACTTAAGGTTATTCTAATGCACAAGCGGTCAAACAATCTTCTCAAGCTCCACTGAGTTTTTCCTTATTTTCCTATAACTTTGATCCTATCGCCCATAGCTATGTCACATAGCCTCATATACATCCACTACGAGAAAAAAAATTTAAATATTTGTGAATATCACTTATTTAATTAAAAGAAAAGAAACGAACTACATGAGTCATTTTAGGTCAAGAAAGGCCTAAAAGATAAGAAAAGGCTAACAAGAAAGAAGTTGTTGCGCTTAAGAAATACACATTCTAGTGTGTGTATAGTTAGAAAGAATCACTATTTAACTTTAATGGTTTGTTTTGGTGGTAAAAATATATTTATTAGACTCAGTATGTTATAGACATGTTCTTCGCTAGTGTCATTGACAACTAGTACAACTCAAATGGTAAGTAACAAAAATATTTAATTTTATATATTTGACACGAGGATTCAGATCCATAAAATCCTTACTTCTCCATATTTCATTTAAGTGAGTTTCACACCTAGACTCTTTAAAAAAATAAAATTATTTATAAAAAATTTAAAAAAGACCTCTGATTTGATTTATTAAAATTTAAGATTAAATATTTTTTTTATATCTATAATTTTATTGGTTTTTTAGTCCTATGTAAATTTAACCCTAAAATTTATGTATCAACTATCAATTGAGAAATTGTAGACTTGAGTTTAAATAACATTAGATTTTTGTTTTCAAAAGAAATCATAGTAGAAGTGAATGAAAGTAATAATTAGTCATGTCAACCTTAATTGATAAAGCATATATTATCCATATTGTACTAATCAATCTGCACATTAATTTTCTTCTCTAAACAAAAGAAAAATTCATGTCAATGAACTCCTTAATGCAGTTGATCAGAGCAACAAGAGGATGATGAGGTTGTAAACTCTCATAACCAAGGCTTAGGTTGACGTGGAATCAACTCTATAACAATATTCAAATAATTATTTTTGGGGCTAAACTAAGACCATTATACATAGGAGCTCAACTAATAAATGAGTACCAATGAATTTTGAAAAACCCATTAACCATTCTCAATTTCCATTTTTGAGAATTCCACCAAAACATGCTCGACAAATATCATTGAAGGTACAACCATCAACATCAGCCTTAATTGTATGCTAATTTGGAGGAATCAAACAACATGTCTATGTGGTTTCTACATATGAGAAGAAAAAAAAACAAATGGCAATATCGCCATTTTACAATTGTCATGAGTCACATAGACGAAGTCAGAAGTCAGAAATTGTTACTTTTGAGTTTCAAAAACTATTTAAAAATCACAATTTATGCCACCGAAGATATTACTGGGTTGAGTCACGGACTAGGTTGCTCTTTTTAAGACGTTTCGTGGCATTGACCAAATTGTGCAAGGCAGACTATCAACCACGAAGTCCTCAAAATAAAACAATCCAGATTCACTGTATCAGAGTTGCAATGCATTGTAGAAAACTATTCTAGAATTATACCCTCAATATAGTGATTAAAGCCATTGTCAATATGACGATTAATGTCGTTCGTAATATGGTACTACAACCACTGATAACTACGGCATAATAATCGCTCTAGAAACCGATAGGACTATGGTACCAAACCGCTCTAAAAAAAAGGGACTACGACATAACAACCGTTCTAAAAAAATAAAGGAACCACGGTATAACAACCGTTGTAAAAACCGTCGGGACAATGACACAACAACTGTTGTAAAAACCGAGGGGACTACGACATAACAACCTCTCCAAAAACGGAAGGGACTACGACATAACAACCGCTCAAAAATCGAAGGAAAATAAAGAAAGGGGAGAAGTGGCTAAAAAATTAGGCGAACATAATATAAAAGGGATAAAATAAAAAGTTGGGAAATGCATCTAACTTTGGCGTACGTTTCACAATATTTTGAAACTCATTATATAGTGATGGAAGCAAATTCATATATGTTTTCTATCCAATGTGGGACTTTAATGTTTACATAGTTGAAAACTATTCAAAATATGAGAGTTTTCCAATGTGGGATTTCAAAAATATTATTTCCAATGTGGGACTTGAATTTTAAAACAAGTTTCTTTCCACTTAAATTTACAAAAAACATTTATTTCCAATGTGGGACTTCAATAAATTTTTGAATTCACATAATAACATACTTATTTTCCAACAATCCCCTGCTCGAATTTAAAAAATGTTTCTGAAATAGCGTCAAATGCTTATATAAAATCGTGCATAAACAAAGGTGTCTCTTGATTTGAACCTTTGCATAGTAAGTAAGATTCAGATTCAACAAGAGTGACTCGTAGTCTTGAACTCTATCTCGGACATCAAAGTGACACAACCATTTCATAGGGTGTTTTCTCAAAAGCCCGTGCATTTAATGGCCCTGCATGTGTATCCAAGTATCGTGAACGCTCTAGGAATTCTGCCTCAAAATTCCATAGGAAGCGGCCCCACTTCCACATTCACATAGGTGTGTGAGTCTATCAAGAGTACTCTTTAGCTAGGTACTCCCTCCACATAGAATATAAATCTCATTAAGAGTTTCTATTACCTCATCCTATCATCGCTTCAGAAATCATGCTTCTATGATTTATAATAGCATGTTCATCTTATATCACTTCACGACTTGTCATTACCCATTGAACCTAATTCTTGGATCTTCAGTCTAATAGGTCGGGTTACCGTCATAAGTGACTCTATAGGCATTAGTCACATCCTTTTGGATGTATTTATGACTTTCTCTCTAGCTAACCCTTTCATCAAAGGATTTTCTAAATTCTCATCAGTGCATATATGATCCACTATAACAACTCTTTTAGAAAGTAACTCTCTAACAGTGTGGTACTTACGATGAATTTTTCGTCTCTTATCGTTGTAATAACGATTCTCAATCTTTGCAATAGCCGCGATACTATCGTAGTGGGTCAACACATATGTCATAGGTTTTTCCCATTCAAGGATCTAAACTAGCAAGCATCTCAACTAGCTCGCTTCTTCACTAGTAGTAGCTAGTATTTCCGACTCCATAATGGACTCAACCAATATCATATGTTCTTTGATTTCCAAAATATAATGGTTGTTTTGGAATCATTTGATAAGATATTCCAATCAACATCACTGTATCCTTCAAGGACTGTAGGAAATCTTGGATAATGTAATTCGAGATTCAGGGTTCTTTTTAGAAATCTCATGACTCTTTCGACAGCGTGCCAATACTCCATACTAGGTCTACTGATAAACCTGCGCAACAGTCCCATGACATAAGCAATGTCAGGTCTAGTACAATCAGTGGCATATATGAGGTTGCTAGTGATGCTCACATATTCAGTTTGTCTAACACGTTCACCAGTGTTGAAAAGTTTCACACTTAAATCATATGGTGTGTAAGCAGGTTTACGGTCAAAGTATATCCAAAGAAATACCATTTTCTGACCTAGTAATTGTCGTGTTTGGTTTGTCCGTGAAAAAGGAGTCGCCACCAATTTTATTTTTACTAAAGGAAAAATTGGATAAAACCTAAAATAATGATTTTTGAACCAAAAATTTGGATTCGGGAGTCGATTATAATTAGGGAAGTATTACCACCCTACAACATCCGTTAAAATGGTTACCCAATAAACTATTTATTTATTTATTTTTACCCCAAAAAGAATAAAAAAAACGAGAAATTAAATTTACATTAATAAAAGAAGTTAAAATATTTTTTTATTAATTTGGTTTGCCAAGGGGAAGACCTTGCTCCTACGTATCCCCATGTGCAATAGGGAAATCAAAACACACGTAGTTCTTGGATGAAAAATATTTATTGGTTGACCGATTTTATTATTAATTTTATTATTATTATTATTTATTTATATACATATCAAAAAATAAAAATAAAAATATAATTATAATAATAATAACAAAAAGGATTTTTTAGAAAAAACAATATAACGTGGCGGTATGTGAACGAGATAGATGAACACGACGGTGAAACAACATGTTAAAGGATTTGCTCGTACGTAGTCGGATATGTCGTGGTACAAAGGCCACCAACGATTGGGGGTGAGTGATATGGCGCGGCGAGCGGGGATGAAGTTCATCCGACAGCAACGACCATTAATTCTAATCCTAAGTGAAAAACCATTTATCCGTTGTTATTATGATTTTTTTAGTTATTTGATAAAGACATAATATGAATTTTCTATTATACTACAATAGCGTGAAATTTATTTTCTTGGTCTATAAACATCAATTAGTTATATTTTTTTTTCATTATTTTGTGTTGCAAAGAAAACAATTTTAGGATTAAACAACTTTAATAAAAAATGAAAACTTAACATATGAGTTTATATTTTTATAAACAAAAAAATAGAATAAATTTTAAAATGATGCAATACAAAGACTAATAAGCAGAAAATTAGAGAAAACAATAAGAAAGTGATACCTTACTGCTGAATTGTTTTTTTACTAGACTGATTTTTTCAAAATCAGATTATCTTTTGCCTATTAATTTCTCTATTTTTTCTGTGCTCTCAAATTGTGTATTGAATTGTGTCCCTCTTTGTCCTCTTGTGATAGACTATTTATAGATTTTTTGGGTGTAGATCACAAAAGACAAGAGAATAATTGTCAATTGATTACCATTAATTTGTTTATTTTCGATTTCTTTTCATTTAATCGACCACAATTATACTGATTCAATTATACTGATTTTTTATTCAATTGATCACCATTATACTGATTCATTTCTTTTCGGTTTCTTTTTATTCAAATGATGACCATTATAATAATTTTTATTACCATCAATTAAATTCAATTAAATACGTTTGTTTGTTTATTTTTATTTTATTTTATATATTTTAGAAAATAGTAAAAATTTATGAAAAAGAATCAGAGTCAAATAGAAACCAAACACATCCATGATTTTCTAAAATTTTAAAGTCTAACTATTTATTTTTATTATTATTTTCATCATTATTATTATTTTTAAATTTTTTGTTATATATTTATTAAAAATCATAAAGTAGCGGACAAAATTAGGTGTCAACAGTAATCTTAATTTCAAGATTACATTCGATTCTCCGAGGTCTTTCATATCAAAGTTGTTTCACAACAATGATTTCACAATATTTATAGCATGAATGTTTGAATCAAATATGAGTAAGTCGTCTACATAGAGCTATATGATAGTGCAAATGTCATTTTTAGATTTGTAGTAAATACATTTGTCACTTTCATTCACTTTAAACTCATTCTTGTCCTTGAATTACAAAACCTTCAGGTTGTTCCAAATAGATTTCTTCTTCTAAATCACCTTTTGAAAAAAGTTTTTTTAACATTCATTTGGTGTATCACCAGGTTATGAATAGCTGCAAGTGATATGAGTATCCTAATGGATGTTATTCTAGTGACTGGTGAAAAGGTGTTGAAAGAATCTATATTTTCTTTTTTGTCTAAAACCTTTGACTACAAGACGTGCCTTGTATTTATCAACAGTTCCATCGAGTTTTAGTTTCTTTTTCAACATATATTTACAACCTATTGGTTTTCAACCAGAAAACAAGTCTACTAAATGTTAGGTCTTGCTAGACTCTAAAGAATTCATTTCATTGTTTATTGCTTCTTGCAATAAATCTGCACCCAAAGATGACAAAGCTTCTTAGAGATTTACAAGATTCTCTTCTAAAGTGTAGCCCGCATATTCGGGTTCATAATTTTTTTACTTCCTCAAATTAAATATATTATTTAAACAAAAATTAATATATTAAATTAATTTAGTTTTATATATATTATTCTATATGTAATATATATTTTATGTGATTTTGTCTTTTAAGGGTGACATTTTGTTTTTCATCTTGTTATAGTATTTGTTTGGTTTAAATTGATATATCAATTTCGATCGATAACTTTACATGTATAATTTGAACGTTATTTTGTCATATAGATAATTTATCGTTTTATGTTATTATTTTGGTGTTTTGAATTTATTTCAACCAGAAAACAAGTCTACTAAATGTTAGGTCTTGCTAGACTCTAAAGAATTCATTTCATTGTTTATTGCTTCTTGCAATAAATCTGCATCCAAAGATGACAAAGCTTCTTAGAAATTTACAAGATTCTCTTCTAAAGTGTAGCCCGCATATTCGGGTTCATAATTTTTAGCAACTAATATTTCATATATGTTTAGGAGCATGCATAAATTGCATACATTTTATTATCATTGTTATTTTCATTCTAAAGTGAGTTATTAATATATATTTTATAACTTTTCATACACTCTTGTGAATCATAAAAACTAATATTATTTCTGTAAATCTTTTATTACAAAAAGATTTTATATTTTTATTTTATGGTTGTCAACTTATTGTTTGGTTTGATTTTGCTGTGGGATGAACTGACCCCTTACACCAACATTTAGGTACTATAGATTTTGAAGAATTGCATTAACGACGTTTGCTTGGCGCGCGCACGTGGGAAAAATGGGTATTTTAATAAATAAATAAAAATAATTTTTATAGTGATAAAATTGATGTGGTACATTTTTATTTTATTTTTTGAAGTTATTTACTTTTATGACCGATTTTAAATAGAAATGCGAAGGCGGGGTCCTTCTGCTAGGAAAATCCTTATTATTCTATTTTAGTATGTAAGTGGACATTTTCTATAATTGGTAACTTGTCTTTACAAAAATAATAATAATAATATTAATTAAATTGCGCTACTTTATTTCTTAAAGTGAAATCAAACTATCTCTTAGTGAAATTTTATTATAGGATGAATAAAAAAAAATTGTTTTGAAAGAAAATAAATATTTTCGAGTAATGTCATGGATCAAAATCTGGGGCGTTACACCATCGGTCATTTGATACTCTGGGTAGCAACTCAATACATACTTATTCATAGCATGTCAAATATATCTAGTAGTATTACTGGAAGTGTAATACTTGTACATATCATCAACAAGTCTATTAAGAATATAATTCTTATCATTATTCTCCCATGGTTTAATTCTTCAACTTTCTTATCATTTTCTGTTTGCTTCAAACTGAAACATTTTATTGAAATCAGAGGCAACAAAACCAAATCTAGTAATCTCTTTGGTTGACATGGCAGAAATAAACGTCTTAAAATTTTTATTTTTGAGTTTCAAAAATTAATTAAAAATCACAATTTATGCCACCGAAGATATTATTGGGTTGAGTCGCGGACTAGGTCCCTGTCTTTAAGACGTTTAGCGGTACTGTCCAAATTGTACAAGACAGACTATCAACCACGAAGTCCCTAGGATAAAACAACCCAGATTAGTCCTCAGGATAAAACAGCCCAGATTCACTATATTGGAGTTTCACTGCACCGTAGAAAATCATTCTAGAATTACACCCTCAATATGACGATTTAAGTCATTCGTAATGTGGTACTACGACCACTCATAACTACGACAGAATAACCGCTCTTGAAACCGATAGGACTACAGTACCAAACTGCTCTAAAAAACAAAGGAACTATGGTATAACAATCGCTCTAAAAACTGAAGGGACTACGGCATAACAACAACTCCGTTCAAAAATGGAAGGGACAAAAATAAAGGGGATAAGTGGCTCAAAAATTAGGTGAGCAAAATATAAAAGGGAGAAAATAGAAAGTTGGGAAATGCATCCAACTTTGGTGTACTTTGCACAATAGTTTGAAACTCATTATCCAATGATGGAAGGAAACTTTTCTATCCAATGTGAGACTTTAATATTTACATAGTTGAAAACTACTCAAAATATGAGAGTTTTTCAATGTTGGATTTCAAAAAAATTATTTCCAGCGTGGGATTTGAATTTAAAAAACATGTTTCTTTTCACTTGAATTTACAAAAAATATTTCTTTTTAATGTGAGACTTAAATTTTAAAACAAGTGTTTTTCCACTTAAATTTACAAAAAATTATTTATTTTCAATGTGGGACTTCAACAAATTTTTAAATTCAGAGAATAATATATTTATGCTTCAACAAATACCCTATGCTCTAGTGGTAAAAATATTTGTATTAGACTCGTATGTTGTAGACATGATCTTCGCTAGTGTCATTGACGATTAGTACAACTCAAATGATAAGTATAAAATATATTTGATTTGATATAATGAGATGTTGATTCAGATCCATAAAATCCTTACTTCTCCATACTTCATGAAAGTGAGTTTTACTGCTAGACTCTTTAGAAAAATAAAATCTATTTAAAAAAAAAATTAAAAAAAGCCTCTGATTTTATTTATTAAAATTTAAGATTAAATGTATTTTTTATCTCTTTAATTTTATTGGTTTTTTAGTTTATAAATTTAACCTTAAAATTTATGCATGAACTATCAACTGAGAAAATTTGTATTTGGGTTTAAATCCCATTAGATATTTTTTCCAAAATAAATGACATTAGATGTGAATGAAAGTAAGTGTCAATCTCAATCGATAAATCATATATATTATTCATGTTGTACCAATCAATATGCACATTGATTTTCTTCTATAAACAAAAGAAAATTTTCAATTCATGTCAATGAACTCCTTAACGCAGTTGATCAGAGCAACAAGAGGATGATGAAGTTGGAAACTCTCATAACTAGGGCTAAGGCAGACGTTGAATCAACTCTAGCTATGACAATATTTAGATAGTTTTTTTCTCGGGCTAAATTAAGGCCATGATACATAGGAGCTCAATGACACTAGCTTATAATCCACCAAAACTAGCTTGAGAAATATTATTGACGGTACAATCATCAACATTAACCTTAATTGTATGCTAATTAGGAGGAAGTCAAACAACATCATGTCTATGTGGTTTCTACATATGAAAAAAGTTGAAGTACTGAAGTTTTATAACAAATATTGTTTTCAATTCTAATGTACAATTAGTCTCATTGATGTCTATACAGTTTAGGTAGAGCATTTGTTAAATGATCAACTAATTGAGCCTTGGAAGGCACATGGATCAAGTTGAAAATACCATAACAAACATGCTCTCTAATAAAGTGACAGCCTATGTCTATATGCTTTGATCTCTCTTGAGTGGTTGGATTTGAGGCAAGATGTATAGTTGACTAAAAAGTATTACATTTGGAAACTTGTATGTCAAAATCTCTAAGCAATTTTTTTAACCAAAGTATTTCAGATGTCAAGGCTGCAACCTATATTCTTACCCTACAGAAGATATTATGGACTCATCAAGAAAGATACAAAATCGTGTTGCTGACCTTCTAGTAGTAGTGCAAGTCCCCCAATCTACATCTACATATGTAGAAACTTTGAGTGATGGAACTGTAGAAAACATAACTCATAATCTAAGAGATGTCTTAAGATACTATAAGATTTGGTCCACAATCATAAGATGCTTCTTGTTGGGCTTATTCATATAATAATTTAACTTGTTCATTGAGAAAGAAATATACGACCTTGAATTAGTAAGGTACATCACTCTTTCTATCAATCGTCTATACATGGATGGATCTAATAATTCTAAAGCGTTTTCTATCAAAGGAATATTTGGATCCTTAGGAGTGGCTGATGGCTTTACTCCCAATAAACATGTATCCTCAAGAAGCTGGGTAGTAAACTTTCTTTGACATATGTGTATACCCTATGACGATTTTGCAATTTATAATTCCAAAAAGTGCTTCATATCCCCTAGCTCGAGCTTGAAATGTGTAACGCCCAAATATTTTATCCAAAGATTACTTAAAAATATTTGTTTTACTTTAGAAACAACTATAATTTTTTTTTCTTCTTAAGAATAGTGTATCATGTAATCATTTGAAGATGCGTTAGAAAGTGATTTGATATATATATTTTTTTTTTGTAAAAGAACGTTAAGTAATTTACTAAAATATTATTTATTCATTTATTTGCAAAATTAATTTTCCAGTTGTTAGATCGATATTCATTTATACTCCAACATAAAATAAATTATCTTTAAGTTAAATTCAAAAGATACAAGATTGACTGAAATTAATGGCATTCAATTATTTACTAGCAAATGAAATCTCACTTCCGCGTTTCTATTAAAAGTAATGAAGAGTGAATAACCTTACAATGTATCACAAAATTTTTAGTAATACAAAAAATTATTTTTAAGTAAAAGTCTCATTTTCTAACGCGTGTGCACCAATCGAACATCATTCATGCAACTATTTGAGATCATTAGTACCTAAATATTGGCGTAATGGGTCAGTTTGTCACACAACAAAAATTAAACCAAATAATAAATTAACAACCATAAAATATGAATATAAAATCTTTTCGTAATAAAAGATTTAAATAAATTGATTATTTAATAGTTCTCAAAGATGTATCAAAAGTCATAAAATGTATCTAAATAAAAGTAGCAAACATAGATCAAAATAAAAATAACAATAAAATGTATGCAAGTTATGCATGCTCCTAAAGATAATCTTTTGTCACAAACTTTTAAAATGTACTAGAATTCTAGAAATACGGAAGTGGTTCCCTTTCACTAAGAATAATTGTCTTTACATTGTTTTAAATTTTGAATAAATATTTTCTTAATTATATTAAATAATGTGAATGTTACTAATTATTTAAAATGAATAAATGTTAAGGATTCAAAACAAAACAAAAAATTGTAAACTTTTCTAAGAAATAAGTATTTTTTGAAGTAAAGATTTAGATTAAAAACCTGGGGCGTTACAATCACCATCAGTTGTAGACATGTTATGGAAAGGGGAAATGGTCTCATGAAAAACCACATTTCTTGAAATGATGAATTTTCTTGTGGAAATATCATACAACTTGTAACCTTTAACACACATGCTAGCCCTAAGAGAAAATTTATTTGTGAGTTGTGGTATAGTATAACAACATATGCCAAACAACCAAAAACTCTAAGATGATCATATGAAGGAATTTTGCAATAAAATAGTTCATAAGGGGACAAGTTTTTCATATTTAATGAAGGAACTCTATTTATTATATGAGTTTAAGTTGACATAAAGTTTTTTATGGAAATCAAAGATTGAAAAGGAAGTGCTTTGGTTACATTTAACGGATGGTGATGCTTTCTCTTAAAAATTAAGTTTTGTTGAGAAGATGAAAATTGGTGCAGAGTACTCAGTTCCCGCAGAAAACTAGTTAAATCCAATTCCTTTGCATTATCAATACGCGTATATTTTATGTTTACCTGAGTTTTCACCAAAGTAAGTTTTTTTTAATTTTATCAGTGGCCACAAATTTATACTTCAACAAATACAACCATGTGAATCTAATGTGGTCATCCACTATAGTAAACAATAAGACTTATTTTCATAAGTAGTAAGATCAAAAGGGCCCTGTTAGTACAAAGGCGCACCTAAGAAGGGGGATAAATTAGGTGTTTAGAATTTTATAGTTTTTACAGACTTAGTGGATTATTTTTTTGACTATGACTATAGTTTATAGAACCATGTGTTTTCTCCCTTGTGTCCATTTAAATGTCTAACTAGCAAGAATAAATACATGAATGTTAATTAATTCCAAATGGTTGGTCATTGAATGATATTATTCCAATTGAATTCCTTATTTGTGTGTGCAATTAACCTCAATGAAGATAATTATTCCTTCTCTCTAATCAGTTCCACGCCTCATTTATTAGTCGCATACATCTCTCCTTCCTATGACACATTAAACTTACAGTTGAGAAAAAGAAGTCCTAATCGCCCACACGCCATTACCAACATTATATTTATCTCAAATATTTTCTAAGCCACTAAAATAACCATCCCAACATTCCCTCGCATTTTAATCGCAGTTCTAAACTTTCGTTCCTTCATCTTGGTGATATTTTCGAGGGCTATATAGTGGCATCTAGAAGGAAAGCACTTAAGATAAAGGATTTTCTCATGTAAAGTTAGATTAGATATTAAATTAGTGGTTCGTAAGATATTGATATGATGTCTGGATGTCTTAAAATAAAAAGGATGATTTTATTTTCGTCATAAAGAAATTAACTAAACTGTTTTGATTGTTTCTTTTGAGTAATACATTTATCTTGATGAATTTAATTATAGAGTTCTATTTTTATACCTTGATAAATATGTTTTTAGTGAAAATGTTTAACGCCTTGTGTTATGACCCTTTTTTTCATGGTTGCTTAACTGGCTAGTGATTTGTACATTTCGGGCATTATTATCATGGTCATGACATACCATATGCATCTTTGTGGATGCCTTAGTGGCTGGTTTAATTTTCTTCATTGGTATGAGTGACTTATGTGTGGACGCCTTAGTGGCTAGGTATATCCGGATCATATATGTTTAGGAGCATGCATAACTTGCATATATTTGATTGTCATTTTTATTTTGATCTAATTATTTTCTCTAAGGTGACTTCCTACTTGATTTATTTAGATACATTTTATAACTTTTGATACACCTTTGTGAATTATTAAAAAAAAATCAATTTCTCTAAATCTTTTATTATAAAAAGATTTTAAATTTATATTTTATGGTTATTAACTTATTATTTGGTTTAATCTTTCCGTGGGATGAATTGGCTCCTTACACCAACATTTAGGTACTAACGATCTCGAAGAGTAGCATGAATTATATTTTTTTCGCGCACAAGCGTGGGAGAAAAAGGTACTTTAACTAAATAATAATATTTATAGTGATAAGAACGATGTGGTACTTTTTTTTTTTAAAAATTATTTACTTTTTATCGCCAATTTTAAATAAAAATGCGGAGGTGGGGTTCGTTTGTTAGGAAAAACCTGAATTATTTTGTTTTAAGATGTGAAAATTTTCTACAATTAGCAAATTAACATTGGTGTACTTTGCACAATAGTTTGAAACTTATTATCCAGTGAGGGAAGCAAACTTTTGTATCCAATGTGGGACTTTAATATTTACATAGTTGAAAACTACTCTAAATATGAGAGTTTTTCAATGTTGGACTTCAAAAAAATTATTTACAACGTGGGACTTGAATTTAAAAAACATGTTTCTTTCCACTTGAACTTATAAAAAATATTTATTTTCAATGTAAGGCTTAAATTTTAAAACAAGTTTCTTTCCACTTAAATTTACAAAAAAATATTTATTTCCAATATATGACTTCAACAAATTTTTAAATTCACACAATAATATATTTATGCTTCAAGAAAAACGCTTGAAGTGTTGTACGCATTGCAGATAAAGTGACATCCTGCCTCTACTCTGGACCGAATAAACACTTTACCTCTCACAAAATGAACAGCTATAATAACTAAACACCATCTCTACATTTTAAATTAACTCTACAAATCATAATTATTACAACAAAATAGAGTAAAAATGAAGTTCATATATAGCATTATACCGCATTAATTTATTACGAAAAGGTGCAATTTGTTTAAAACTCACGTAGGCAAGGATGTGACTTCGAAATCGTGAAGGGGCTTGGATTGTTTTGATGAACCCTATTTAATCTCTCAGAATCCGGTGGTGAGTTTGAATGAGAGGAATTAAGCAATTAATAATAGTAATGAGTTATTATTACTGTCCAAAATGGTTCACTCTGATTTTATCAATGTGGCTTCTATTATCGTGTTCGGAATCAAGAGAATATGTGGTTGGTGAAAGTGTAAATTGGAGCTGGAAGGTTATTCGACCAGTAACGCCTGTTCCTGAATATCGAATGACCCCTACCTTTGAGTTACTAACCCGGTGGGCCTCTAGTCACAAGTTCAGATTAGGCGATACTCTTGGTAACTAATTTCATTCATGACTGATGTTTGTGTTTTCTTATATAATGTGAAATAATAATATGTTGAAATGAATTATATACATTACAGTGTTTAAGTACGATACAAGTGAATCGGTGCACGAAGTACTCAACAGAGACTATACTAAGTGTAATGTACAGGGACACAATCATGTGGTGCACCAAACCGGGAATACGGAGGTGAAACTTAATAAAGTAAGAATGTATTATTTCATAAGTGGAAACAAGCGTTCTTGCATACTTGGCTTAAAGCTCGCTATACATGTCACTACAATGTAAGATCTATAAGATCTATACTGAGAAATATCGATATTGTTATATATCTCACAATTATGAGTGAATTTCTTTACCATTCTATCTAGACAATAAAAATTAATGCAATATATACTATTTTTAAACTCATTCATTTACAAAAAAAATATTTATGGGTATTTGTTCATATCAATTATATGTGGTTTTTGACATCACCAATCCAACCAAATGTTGACAAGTTTTATTGTAAGGTTGAGAGAAAGTAGAATTTAGTGATAGGTCATATAAATCCCTTATTTAACATACAATATTGAGTATATTTCAAAATACACACTAAATACAAACATAAAACAAACTAAATTTTATTAGATAATACTTAGTTTAACTTTTTAATTAGTCTTTCATAATTATATTGTTAAGTTGATAGAGACATAATTGTAGTTTTTTTCTTTCTAGTTAGTTAGATGGTTGTTACTATATTTATATATACACTTCAAATTGTATATTGTATCAATTAATTCAATAATTAATAATAATAATGATAATAAAGAGGTTATTAGTTATATTTCTTTTGTATATACTCTAATTATAATGTTGTAATATGATGAGAAATCAAAACGCTGCGCTAAAACAATGAAAAAAATAACTTCACACTCAAACAATATATATATATATATATATATATATAATATATATTAAAATAATAATATAATATAATGATAATAATAATAATAATAATAATAATAATAATAATAAATATCTAAACAAATATCTAGATATTTTTAAAAAACATCATTCTACCCATCACCTCACATCATTTCTTAAACCACTTTTTTAGAAAAATATCTTCTTTTGTCGCAATTCAATTGACATATGTAGTTTTCCGAAAAACGCTGCATCTCAGAAAAAAAATTTCTAATACAAAAGATTCACCGTAATTAAATAAAATTATTGCGAATAATTTTAATCGGGTCTTCATAAATTACAATTTAAAATTAAGGGTCTTACAAACCTCACCAATCCGAGTCATCCCACCAATCCCTGAAATGTTAGTGACATCAGTTCCTTTAGGTTCACTACTATCACTTGATGATGATTGGTTAAGTGGGATGTGACTTCGTAATTCCAGGGTACCACCTTAGTATTTCTGTAAGGAAAAGGGATTGGTGCTAGGACAATTATTGTATTTGGCCTGCTAGGAGTTGGCTTAAGATTTTATTTTCTATAAAGGATTCCCAATGGTTTTTGGAAAGATATATTATTTTCCACACACGATCCTATGATCAACACATGATCATATTTTGCATATTGGTCTATCTCATCTTCAATGACATTGACAAAGGTATCCCCGTGGCCAGGTAAGGGATTACTCCCTACATCGGGATCGTCCTCCTTGAAGGTAAGCCATTTTGCATTAACCAATTCTTGCACTTTAGATTTTAGGGTTTGACAATATTCGATGGAATGCCCTACGATGCCTGCATGGTATTCATATTTGGCTTTTGGGTTGTACAATTTTGAGAATGGTGCTTCAGTAGGTTTCATTGGTCTTAGGACTACCATTGAATGTTGAAGTAAGTGAGGCAATAATTGATTGTATGTGATGGAAATTGGGTCAAAATAGGTTATCCTTTTTTCGCTATAAACTGATGGTTTGTAGTGATTCGAGATTCGATTTTGGTTCCATTGATTTTGTTGGGAAAATGTGGCAGGTGATGGTTGGATTAGGGGTGGTTGATAATACGGTGGTCTTGAAGGGTGATATTAAGGGTATGAAGCTTGTGAGGTTGCAGCCACATATGGATAGGGAATGTAAGGAGTTTGGGGTATCACGGGATGGAAATTTTGGGGTCGATAAGAATTCATGGATGGAAAATAGGAGACTCTTGAGTTTAGCATTACAGCGTTAACATCCCCTTCTTTCTTTTTTGTGAATGTTTTTTGGGGTCTTTTCACGCCACTTACTACACATACGATCTTGTCACTCCTCATCCCACTTTGTATCATTTCTCCTATCATGACCAGGTCAGAAAAGTTTGATGACATACTCTCAATCATCTTATCATAAAAAGGCGACTGGAGTGTCTCCACAAACATACCAACCTTTTTCAATTAATTTTACAATTGCATCCTATCAGAGGCCATGTCAATGTTGTACCTGTATTATTTCAAGAAGACATCAGCCAAGTCTTTCCATGAACGAATTCGATTTTGCTCGAGATGCATATACCAACTTAACGATGCCCCACTCAAATTGTCTTGAAAAAATAATGAGAAGTTTGTTATTATGAACACGAGAAGCCATTTTTCTACAATACATGGTTATATGATTTTTAGGACATGTGGCACCTTTGTATTTCTCAAACTCAAGTACCTTGAATTTGCAAGGCATAGCCACATCGGAAACCAAACACATATAAAAAGCTTCAAGACCATAGACATTATTCCCCTCAATTGCTTCTATTTTTTCTTCTAAAATATGGAATTTCTTTGTCGATTGTGTATCATCACCAAGATGAGGTTGTTGTCAATTTTTGTCAGCATCGAACTGGGGTACTTGGGGTGCACTGAATGGAATATTTTCTGAGGGTATATTGTTTTGGTGTGGCACATAGCCCAGAGGAGATGGGATTTGTGATTGATTTAGGTTTTTGGGGGTTGATAGTTGAATGGTTTAGATTGTAGTCCATGGGGTTGATGACTAAAGGTGGAGTATAACTAGGTGGGAGACCGAATATAAGAAATTTCATAGCTATTGTACGAAATTGTTGGGTAGTCGGGGTAATGTTTGGTGGGGTGAGAAGGAGTGATTTGGTGTTATTCATTTCCATTTGGAGGATTCCTATTCGTATTCTCTTTTCTTGTTAAAGCTTGTATAGCCTCTAGGATTTGATCAACCTTGTCCTTCAATTGGCTAACATCTGCTCTCATCACTTCTTCGTTTTTCTCAAGTTCATCCATGATCTTGGAGTTTGCGTGAATTTGAAAAGGGTGTCGGGGAAACAACTTTATTGATTTTTTTTTTCTTCTGTTTTTTTTAATAAATAAAAAATTATGTGTATGTATTAAATATGAATGGAATGAAAATGAAATTATTTAGTTAATTACTTCTTTTTTTTTACATGATAGTTGGATGTTGGGGAATCATAAACCTTACACGAATTATTAGTGAAGAAAATATGGGGATTGATAAACAAAACAACAAACCCTTCATTCATGAGAAAAAAAGTACATCACATTTAAATTAAAAACTACATTGACTATGATATTTCAATCTTCTCTTTTAATAGGATAACCAATCTTCTCCTCCAATTCTTCTACCAAATGTTTGCAATATTAAATGAACTTGTAGACTTTGATTGATGTATTAAGCGAATGCATTACTGCATCAATCTCTCTTAGATGTTTTGGAATTTTTACGATTGCTTGATTAGCTAGCATTGCCAATTTTGAAAAGCAATATTTCCAATGTTTGCCTTTATCTTCCAACTCTTTATAAATCTCTTGTTTCTTCAACTGTCCAAACAACATCATAAAACAATTCTCCCAATATATGGTTTCATCCTTTAAGTCATTATAGATCTTTTCCTAACAATCAATGTAATTCTTCAACTCACTAGAAATCTCCATTTTGGTTCTTAGTGCATCTTGATGTTTTGAGAGTAATTCTTTAATTTATTCCTTGTGTTGCCTTTTGTTCTTTACTTGATTCTCGTACTCATCTATCATCTCTTTTACATCTTCAAACTCCTTTTGTATATTCCTCTTTGAGCTTACTAATTTTGTCCACAATTGCTTCCACATATAGGCTTCTTCAATAGCTTCTTTCCTTTCTTGCTTTCTTACATCTAATTCTTCATTTGCACCTCTTAACTATGATGCTTTGAGTTCTTCTATTTCTTCATTTGCAACAAGGGTAGGTTCAGGAATTTCCTGATCATTTGAGGGTGTACTGTGGAAAGGCAGCTTGATTTCATGGACTCTTTTCTTTACCCATTATTGATAGGGTTCTTTTGTGCTGCAACTTCTGCATCCGGGTACTCTTCCTTTTCTTATGATCATTTCCCAAGCTCGACTTATCCTTTGCAACGTTGGTGGGTCTATTATATTGGTATTATGCAAAGCAAAAACTTCCAATGATTTATCATCTGGTCTCTCCAATATAGGGAAGCCCAACTGTTTTAGAGCTACAGTTGGATTGTAATTAACACATCATTTGGTTTCCATTAGAGGTACATTTATGAAATCTCCGCATTGGCATATTACTTCCTCCACCCTTTGTTCTCTATGATACCATGAAATTGTATTCCCAGTAAGGCTAACTATACTCTGAACCCATTCACGATTACTTTTAACTCTAACATGATACCCTTTCTTGAGCATATGAGACATGAACCAAGTGTACAACACTGGAACACAACACAAAATTGTTCCCCCTTTCTTCTCGTGTCGCATATGTAGAGAGTAGTATACATCAGCAAGAATCATAGGAACTAGATTTTGTTTATTTTTGTTAAAAGCTAAGAAGACATTGATGGTGGCAAAATCTACAAAGTTATCAAGGTTTGGAAATAAAACAATACCATAGATAATGAGAGCCAAAACATCTATAAAAGTACTCCATTCTGTTTTAACGGCTAAGTCTTGGCACTTTTGCTCTAGATGTTTTCTTGAAAATCCATGAATAACTTAATTTTTCTCTTTTGTACTTGCCAACTCTCGTATGTCGATTTTCAACACTTCTACAATTGTTGCCAAACTCGGTGGTTGCCCAATATATAGCTAAGGATTTCATTTCTCTAGGGAGTAACCCAATACTCGTTCAAATTCCTCTAATGTCGGGACCAATTGAAAGTCTTAATAGGTGAAACATCTTAAGAGAGAGCCGTAATACCAAGCAAATGCCGTGAGGGCCCCTTTTTGGCACATTCAATGCCAAGAGATTTAGGATCTTCCCATATTTGTGAAAGAAATTCTTACATTGTATAGTTTTCATTTGATTGCTGATGTCTCTTAAACTTTTCAAATTATGTTGCTTGAACTTTAAAAGTAAAATTTTTATTTTTTTCGATCCCATTGTCCACTTTAATTTAACACTTGACTAAGGTCTTTATGATTCCCCAACAATCCTGAAAATTGATGCAAAATGCCAATTCATTTTTTTTTTAAAACAATGTCATGAGATATGGATGAAATTATGTAAAATGATTGTATATAACGTTTCGAATGGATGCATGTGGTCTTTTTTTGCTTGTATAGATATTCTTATGTAAAATGGTCTATTGACTTTTGTAGTGTAACTCTCACAAGGGTGGCTCTACCGTTCTAAACACGGTTCCTAGAGCCAGTAATCCTATTTTGGAATATTGTCAACAACAATAGGTAAACTATTTGGAGTGACAATACCCTCAACAAGATCAAACTCTAGGTGGGATTTTCATGCTAACCAAATAGGATGTACATCCAGAAGGCTACCACTACATAATCTAGAAACTAAACTTAAGTTTTGTTCAAATCCAGATATAAGGTTCAACTCATAAGTGTGTGTCTTGATAAAAGTATAGGTGTGGAATAAGCATATTTCAAAAACTCCATACTACTAATAAAATGTATCTACATAAACAAATAAATAAATTAAATTAAATTAAAAATGATCTGCTAGCTTAAAAGAATATTATAATGTCACCTAATACTTATTAAGAAATAATAAACACATAAATAAAATAAAAAAAATAAAAAAAAAATATAGAAAATTCAAAATAGTATGCTCAATTAATTTGGTAGGTTTGACTCTCTAAGGATCCCTGGTGGAGTCGCTAACTATCGCAGCATAAAATTTTGAGTTATCCACTAACGCAATGGAGTCGCCACCAAAATTTACTTTAAAATAGAGAAAATTTTAGGAAACTCTTAAAAATAGAAAGAAAAAAAATATTTAAAACAAAATTTTGAGTTCAGGAGTCGATTATGCATAAGGAAGGTATTAGCCCCCTACCACAACTGTTAAAATATGGTTACCTATAATTAATTGTGCAATTTTTTTTAACTTATATAAATTTAACTCTCCTTTTTAAAATGCAAGTAAATTTTTTATGTAAAATAATTTAATCATAAAAGTAAATTTAAAACATAAAGAAAAGAATTTATTATTATTACGCTTGATATGAGTGCGATCTTGCTTCTTAATATCTTCCGGTGCGATAGAAAAATCAAAGCTACGTAGTTCTTGGTTAATGTGGATGTATAGATTATTTTTAAAGAAAATTTGTTTTATTATAAGGAAAAAAATATTTTGACAAAAAATGAAAATGAGTTTGTTTGATTTGAGGAATTATTTAAAAATGTGAGTTTTAGGAAAATCAAGTTGTACAACTGGTGTCTAAAAAATTCAAGGATTAAAAAAATATGTCACATCTAAATTAATCAAATTTTAAAAGTTGATTTTGAGTTATATTAAAATCGAGTGTTAGAACTATCAAGTTGTCGCAACTTGCATTCTAAATGATAAAAAAAAAATCACATTTAATTAATCAAATTTTAAAATTTAATTTTGGGTTTATTTAAAATCAAGTGTTAGAACTATCAAATTATCAAGCAAACTCAAGCATGAAGAAGTATTTCAAAAATTTCTTGCTAATGGTATGCAAATAAGCAAGTATGCATCTACGATATATGGTGTTAATAGAAATGGTAAAAGAGGAATAGGATTTCAAGTAAAATTAATTGAATCTAAGTTCATTCACTTTGATGATTTATGTACTATTTTCTCTAAGAAAGGTCACACAAAAATATCTTGTCATATGCTAACCACATGGAAAGACAAGAAACCTTTCAAAACAAACAAACTAGGACCTAACAAGATTTAGGTACCTAAGGATAAAATTATTTATGTTGCAGATGTTCTAAGCAACCAAATTGAAATAGCAGTCATGGTGCCTGGTCAATGAATGCTTTCAATATATGAAGGGAAAAAGGTCTATGTTTCCAGACCTAATAAACAAAAGTCAAGTGACTCTAGGAAGAAAGCTAAAAGACTAGATGATTGAAACTAGAACTATCAGATGAACCAAAAATATCATAAAAATATGGATTATCAAAAGAGGTAAAAATGATAGAGACATCACACATAACAAAAGAACTGGAACTACCAGAAGAATTAGAACTACCATCATATCTAGAATTACTAGAAGAACCTAATACATCAATAAAAACAAAACCTCTAAACACTCCAATCAAATTCATCAAGACAACAATCTTGGAAGGGAATTCAAATCCCTTCATCCATAACCTCTAATTAGAGGATATACAATTCAGAATATGAAAACCAAAAGAAGAACTAAAAGGGTTTTCAGAGTAATGTAGAAAAAGTTTGATTTTCTAGGTTGTTTTTCTCTAATCTTTATTTATCTATTTGATATTATGCTTACCAGGATGACAAACAGCTTGATCATAAAAATTAAAGCAAGGTGAATATTTTGCCAGCTCTCAAAACATAGAGGAACAAGGAGAACCACAAAATCTGAATAGTTCAACAAAAGCATAATATAAGTTTGTTTATTAGAAACAAGCATAAACCAAAAGAAACAAAATTGATGTTTTGGTTGTATTGATTCCACCCTTCAAATATATGTCTATATCATGTTATATGATAAACAGCTTAACCTTAAAAAGTCAAAGCAAGTATAGAATAATGTGGGTTTACTGGAACTAGAGGAAGTAGTTGTAGACGAACTATCTGAAAAATTAGAAGATACAAGCAAATCACAAGATGAAAAATCTTCAGAGGAAGAATTTGATCAACTCAAAAACAATCAAGATAAGTTAAAAGGAAGATTTGGATGGAAGTACAAGTCATCTCATCCTAAAACTCTGTTGATGAAGCATTCCCAGATGATAGATGATCCTCAAATCAATGAAGAACATTATTGGAACAAAGTAGGTTTTCAAAAACAATCTAAATGAAAAAGTTTAAGAGATTAGAAACAAGACAAGACTTGTCGCACAAGGCTACAATCAGCAATAGAGAATTGATTACACTGAGACATTTGCTCCAATGGCCAGGTTAGAAGCTTTTCCTTGATTTTCAAATGAGTATAATGGGAGAACATAAGCTCTCCTTCACGATACAAATGCAACAAAGTCAAAAAGGTATATACATTTATCAAACTAAATATACAAAAGAGCTTCTCAAGAAGTTTAAGATGAGTGATTGCAAATCTATGGCTACACCAATGCACCCTACCTACTCACTTAAAAAATATGATTCAGTTCAAAAAGTTGACCAGAAAGCCTATAGAGGAATGATAGAATCGCTACTTTACCATACTACTTCCAGACTTGACATCATGTTTAGTGTATTTGTATGTGCAAGATTTCAAGTTGACCCTATGGAATCATATTTAACTATTGTTAATAGAATCCTTAAATACCCAAAAGTCGCTACCAACCTTACCTTGTTCTATAATAAATATCCTAAGTACAAATTGAGTTGATATTGTAATTCTGATTATGCTGGAGATAAAATTGAGCAAAAGATCACTAGTGGCAACTTAATATCTTTGTCAAATAAGAGATAAAGCACCATTGTCATGTCAACAATAGAGGCTGAGTAAATCCAACTTGAAGACTACAAAATCCTCGCATCCAACATTCTCATCTATTGTAATAACACTTCTGCCATTTTTCTAACCAAAAACCTTATCCTACATTCTAGAGCTAAACACATAAAGATCAAATACCACTTCATTATGGACTTTGTTTAAAAAGCAGTACTAAACATTCAATTTGTAGACATTGAACACCAATAGGCTGACATATTCACCAAACCACAAGCTGAAGCTAGGTTTGACTTCATCAAAAAAACCTAAACTTTATCGTCATACCTTACTAATATTGTGATAACTCCAAAGTAGTCTAGCTTTACATTGGCTTTTATTAGTTTTTATATTTTCTTGTTAGTATTTTGTAATTATGTTAATAAAATAGTGCAAGTTTCACATTCAAGTCTTTTTGTCTAATGACAAAAAAGGGAGAAAGATATTTGATAAAGTGAGGAGAAAAGAGAAAAGGAAACATAGACTTAGGGGTAGTCCTATGTTAGGGGGAGTCAATGAAATATAAAGAAAAATTGTTACCAAAAATACAAGTTTTATCATCATCATAAATGGGGAGATTGTTGGAACCAAGTTGGTTTTGAACTTAGATTTTGATGTTAACAAAAGTATTTTATGCGTACAATATATTTGACTTCACAAAGTATGAAAGAAGATTCATGTTTTTGAAGAAAATTTAAAATAAGATTTGATTCAATTTTATGATTGAAGAAAATATTTGACCAAGTTGAAAACCAGATATGGTCAAATATTTTTGAAGAAAATCTAAAATAAGGTTTGATTTTGATTTATGACTGTAGAAATTTTTTGACCAATTTGAAAAGAAGATATGGTCAAGAGGATTGGATCAAGATTTATCATAAGAAGATTTTATTAAGATTTATCTGCAGTAAAATATGAACAATATCAGTCTGAAGAATTTACAAACTCAATTTGAACAATATACGAACATAATCTATCTAAAGAATTTACAAAATCAATCTGAACAAAATATGAACATAATCAATCTGAAGAATTTACAAACTCAATCTGAACAAAATACGAACGTAATCAATCTGAAGAATTTAAAAATTCAATATGAACAAAATATAAACAAAATCAATCTAAAAGAACATCTCATATTGGATTTAGAATAAAGAATTGGCTAAAGAACATATTATCAAAAAATATATTGTCATAATTATTTTTGAGTAAGATCATTGTTGACTAAGCTAGGAATGAAGATACAATTTAGAACTAAACAAAGACTAAATTGAAGCCTGAGTTTTATCTTTAAATAGACACTCAAGACTGAAGAAAAAGATCATCGAAAATTAGAAAAGAGTAGAAGAACTCATAAGCTCAAAATTTTAAATTAATCTTAGAGTTCAAAGAGAGAAACACTTGTTGAAGTTAGAAATATTTTTTAAGTGTTTTTTTCTTAGAGTGTGATAGTTATTATTATTATCTACTTTGTTATTAGCAACATTTAAAGTTTCAATCATTTATATCCAACTCGATAGTGTTAGTGTGCCCATTCAACAATCTAGGATTGTCAGGTTGTGTGGAGAGGACTTGGCTGATAGAGTCGAGGAGTTTGTGTTCCTCAAAAGTTTGGGATTATGAGGCTGTTTGGGAAGACTCGCTTGGAGGGTTAGGTGCTTTCTAATTCAAGATATTTGAATTAGTGGATTAAACTCTTCTGAATGAGGGGACTAGTATAATCAAGTTAGTGGTGAACCAAGATAAATCTATGAGTCCAAATATTTATGCTTTCATTTTTTGCTTCCTCTGAATCTGATTTCTTCTTATCTAAGTAATTCATAAAAACTAACCAACCTTCATTAAACTAGCAAAATGTCATCAACATTGCCAAACACAATTCAACTCTCATTCTCGTGTTTGCACTTTCAATAAAACTCATAAATGCTAAATTTGTTTTTGGAGAACAAGACATTTTGCCGGTGTATACTACTGTTTGGTGAGCTTCCAAAGGGGGTTCATCACCATTCTTGTTTTCGTTCACCCATCTTTGGCAACAACAAAAAAGATAGATTTTACCCCCAAAGTATTGTGTATTGTGTGATTATTTCCTAAATCTTTAATAATCAAGTAGTTTGTGCCAGAAAGTACACTACAAGAAATCCCCTCATTTGTGGTCAAATTTATAAATATTTTGTGGCCGAAAAAAGCCCTCACAAATTAGTGACCGAAAAAGCTCTCACAAATCTAAAAATTGAAATTGGTCTTTATTTGTGGCTGAAAAAGCCCTCACAAAAGCTTAAAAATTTAAGTGGATTTTATGGCTGCCTAAGCCCTCACAAAATCACAACGTTGTGATTTTGTGAGGGCTTAGGCAGCCACAAAATCCACCTAAATTTTTAAGATTTTTGTGAGGGCTTTTGCAGCCACAAAATCAACCATTTGTGAGGGTAAAGGCCGCCACAAAGAAAAACCATTTGTGGCCACCCAAGCCGCCACAAACGCCTGATTCGTTATCTTTTGTGGCTGCAAAGGCCGCCACAAAATCCCAAAGAGACATTGCCATTTGTGGCTGCCTAGGCCGCCACAAAGTATCAACCATATTCTATTAATATCACTTCACTCCTCTTATTATTTTTCACTTCACCTTCTCTCTAAACCTTCTTTCTAAATTTTTTCTCCACCTTCTCTCTACAAAAATTATTCCTCCAACCTTGCTTGAATTTTGGTAAGTTTATATTATATTATATATTTAGTTTTTTATTTTTATTTTTGATTTGAAATTATTTATGTAATTAATATTATTGAATTTTTATTTTGACAGTGGTGATATTGTGTTATTTAAGACATTATTTATTAATTTTGAATGTTTTATATGGTTTGGTAGTAATTACTTTAATTATTATTAATATTATATATAAAACTTTTATATATAATGGTTATTTTAATTTTCAAAACTAATTTTTATTTAAATTTAAATTTAATTTTTATCTAAATTAATCTTTAATTATAATTATAACTTAAATATTAAATTTTAAATTTAATTTAAATGATAATTAAATTTTAATATTATATTTTTAATTTAAAATTTTAATTTATATTAATATTAGTTTATTATATATAATATATTAAATTTAAATTTAAAAATTATATTTTTAATTTAATTTAAATTTTAATTAAATTATAATATTGTAATTTAAATTTAAATTTTAAATTTATATTCATATTAATTTATTATATATAATATTATTTTTTTAATTACTAATTCGAATTTAATAAAATAATTTTTTAATAAAGTTAATATTTTGTGGCGGCCTAAGCCCTCACAAAGTGAAGCATTTGTGACGGCCTATGCCCTCACAAAATCAGGTGTTTGTGACAGCCTTTGCCCTCACAAAAGACAACAAAATTTTCATACTATGTGACCGTTTTGGCTGCCACAAAAATCTGTGACCACCTTATTTGTGGCTGCCTAAGGCCGCCACAAATGCCTATTTTGTGGCTGTTTTCTCCCCTTTGTGAGGGCTTTTGACCCTCACAAAATCTATGTTTTCTTGTTGTGGTAATGCAATTATACTTCTATATGCCGTTGAAATCATAGAGTAATACGTAGAGAAGGAGGAAATGAGAGTAAAAATAACTCAATAATTAAATTATAATCCATAATAGTGCTATACATCATCTGTTTTAGGAAACATGTCTTTGAAAGATGCAAACAACTCTTAAAGACATTTAAGATATTATAGAATAAATGATATTGTAAGATATTATGTAGATATTCTCACAAGTGTTGTTATCTTAAATCAACATAATTGAATAGTTCAATTACCAAATAACAGGGCATTAAATGAGGCCTAGATATTTAATTTTGATATGCTATTTAGTTATACTTCTATAGCCATATTCCTTTTCATTTTAAAATTTTTGGGTTCCAATTTATAAGTGACATACAGTTCATGAGTCACTCTCATTAGTAGTATCCCCAAATAAAAATACTACACTCACATGAATAGATTGGTATGGTACTACAATTTTAGATATCAAAATTGAGTATTTAATCTTGTTATTATAAGCACTAATTAATACTTTTCATTATAATTATGGAGCACTTGTATATAAATAAGTGTAGAAATGTATATCTTTAACTGTAGCTACATTTTCATTGCATTATCATAGGTATTTGATACCTTTGTTATATTGATGAAATCTGTACTGTAAATAATGGATGTCAATTATCTAGATAAATTAGTTTTTGTAGTTGAACGTAGTATATGATACTCTGATTTATAAAAAAGTTATGAGTGTAAATTTTTTAAAAAGAATTTATGGATGCACTGAACACATCGTTGCTAAAAAAAAATAGAAACATATTTATTAATTTATTTCAATGTAAAGAAACTTTTTTGTATAGTTAGATTTTTTTATTTATTTGAATTGTCAGGTATTGAACAAAATGGAAAGAACCTAAGCAAACTAATCTAATTAAATATAATTAATATGTGGTTTATAGTGAAAAGTTGAATTCAATCATGGAGTCATATGTGTATGGAAGACTCTCAGATGGAGTTCATGCTTCAAGGCACGGTGGGAGGGGCTTTTAACTTGTAATATCATGGGCCATACTTCATTCTCAATGTAAAAAAATTCACAACTCATTTGGGTATATATCTTCTGGATTTTGTACCGTGCAACCCTCAATATTCGAAACAATATTTTTTCATATTTTTTAAAGTTTCTATGATGCTGAAACTTTCGAAGTACGTTTATCACTAGAAATTCTAAAACTTTCGAAAGTTTCATTGAAGATAAAAGTTTGGAAATGAAAAAATTTCAAACCTTTTCAACAATTTGAAACTTTCGAAATGAGAAAAATCCAAAAATGCAAGGAAAGTTTCGAAGCTTATTCGGAACTTTGGCATTCAACGAAACTTCCAAAACATGTTTCGTAATTGGCCATATGAAAGTTCCGAAATGAAATTTTTTTGAAGTGTTGTGTTTTTCATTTTTTTAAATTTGGGGTACACGGTACAATATTAATAATTATCGCTAATATTATTTGAATAATCACTGAACTAGTCTTGAGTCATGATTCAAATAACCAAGTGTAATTTGGATTTATGACAAGACAAGTGTCCATCATCAGTTGTTTACTCAAAATCGAATAGCTTATATTTTAACCACAAGATTAGAGACAAATATACATTTTTAAATGTGAACAATCCAATTCTGATAGAAAAATCTATTGCTTTTAAATGTGTGATCAATACTAATTGTTGGTGATTTCAACCCTATTGGGGGAGATTGTTGGGTATTCAATTATGAGTCTTTAGTCCCACATTGACCAAGAATGGAGGCTGTATTGGATATATGAGGAGAATGATCCATACACCTAATGCCTTAAGGTTTTGGGTTGATATGTGGTGTCTAAGTCTCTTATTAATCCTTGTTTAGCCCATTTCGAATGTTGTGCTCCTCCGGACTCCCCAACAAGTGGTATTAGAGCCCGGTTTGACTTGATGGGGGAGCAAGAAAAAGGACTCGGATCAAGTGGATCAAGTCTAGTGGTGGACAAAAAATAAAGGACTCGGATCTAATGGATCAAGTCTAATGGTGGACCAAAAAGGACTCAGATCTAGTGGATCCAGTCTAGTGGTCAAGTGGTCAATAAAGGACTGGACTCGGATCAAGTGGATCAAGTCTAGTGGTGGGAACTCATAATTGAGGGGGAGATTGGGGGAGATTGTTGGGTATTCAATTATGAGTCTTTAGTCCCACATTGACCAGGAATGGAGGCTGTATTGGATATATAAGGAGAATGATCCATACTCCCCAACATGTCAGAGATCAGGACCCTATGATCAAGCAATAAGACTAAAAACTAAAGAAGGACCAAGAATGCTTCCTTTGAAGTGTTTCTTGCGTGGTGGTCAATCTTTGTACAAGGATTGTCCAAGGAAGGAATACAAAAGTTGTTACAATTGTGGTCAGAGAGGCCATTTTTTATTTTCTAAGGATTTTCTATTAATCAGAACCAACCTTTACTAGTGATACCAAATGTTGAGAAAAGAAGAATAAGAGTGTTTTGGGTAAAATGCTAGTCTTATTGTATTTAATCACTAAAAAAATTATACACCATTTTATATTCTCTCTCTAAGTTCTTTTTTATTTATTTATTAAGTTATAAGTTATAACAAAAAAATATAACTAACAACAAACACCTCTTATGCACAAATTCATAAGTCACACACTAAATGTATTACTAATACCGACTACAATTACAACAATTCATAGTATATGCTACGTAAAATTTTTGGTTCTTTAACTTAATTTCAGTTTTATTTATATTTTTTTTTCTCAATGTAATTTTTTATTTTAATTTTAAGTGACAAATTGATCTTTTATGTTTTAAAATATCAACAATGTTATTCATTTTTTTTTTTACAAAAATTTAAAAAATTCATCAAAATTTTCAAACAAAACCTATAAAATTAATTATATTCTTCAATATAATACCAATTTCATCAACTTCGTAACTCAAATATTCAAATAAACTCATATTTTTATTCTTTATTGAATGTTGTTAGAGATGAAAATACGAGTTTATTTAAATATTTATGTTATGAATTTGATGAAATTTACATTATATTGAGGATAATAATTAGTTTGATGGATTTCGTTTGA
>JBBPBS010000629.1:6525661-6542145 GCA_037974835.1 Cicer judaicum | reverse complement strand
TGCAAAAAAAAAAAAAAAAAGATAACATTATTGACATTTTAAAACATAAAAGATTAAATTATCACTTAAAATTAAAATAAAAGACCAAATCGTAAAAATAAATAAGAAATTAAAACGTTAAGTGAAAATAAGTTAAAGGGACTGCGAATGTTATTTAGTCTATATTATAAGCTAGCTTTTGTATTTATTTTTTTTAGTTTCTTAATTAAGTTTAATAAGTATTTATAAATGTCTATCTCATGAAACAAAACAAAACCAATTTTGTGAAAAAATATTGCAAAAATCTAACTAAACTAGATTAACCGATAAAGATGCATTGTCTTGTCATCGCATCCAACTTGGATCTCTCATCCTTTGGAACATGCACATATGCTTTGCAACCGAAGACATGCAAATGATCATACCTGACATTCTGGGCAAACCAAATCTTGTCTGGCACCTCAACATTCAAAGCAACTGCAGGACTCAGATTAATAACATGCACTGCCGTATAAAATGCTTCACCCCAGAAATGCTTAGGCAACTTTGCTTCAGAAAGCATACACCTAACTCTTTCAATCAATGTCCTATTCATTCTCTCTGCTAAACCATTCAGCTGAGGAGTTTTAGGAGGAGTCTTTTCATGTCTGATACCGTGCTGCTTGCAATAAACATCAAATGGTCCACAATACTCACCACCATTGTCAGTACGAATGCATTTCAACTTCTTGCCTGACTGTCTCTCCACCATAACATGGAACTCTTTGAATTTCTCCAGAACTTGGTCTTTTGTCTTCAAAGCATAGACCCAAAGCTTCCTAAAACAATCATCAATAAAAGTAACAAAGTAAAGTGCACCACTAAATGACTTTACCTTCAACGGGCCACAAACATCAGAATGCACCAATTCAAGCAACTTTGACTTCCTTGAGGGAGGATGTTTCTTGAAGGATACTCTAGTCTGCTTACCAGCCATGCAATGAGAACATTTCTCCAACTCTGCACTCTTTAATCCCGGAAGTACATCCTTTTTAGCTAAACCATTCAGCCCCTTTTCACTGATATAACTAAGCCTGTGGTGCCACAAAGAAGCCTCCATATCCATGGCATTCACACTGTCTTTAGCAACCAATGCTTTAGTCCAATACAGTTTATTAATTTTCTCCCCTCTGGCCATAACTAAGTTACCTCTGGTGAGTTTCCATTTTCCTGAACCAAAGTGATTATCATAACCACCATCATCAAGCATCTGCACAGAGATCAAATTAAAAAGAAAATCTGGAGCATGTTTGACTCCTCTAAAAAACAACTGCTCTCCTAAGTTGGTCTGCAAACAAACATCACCAATACCAACTACCTTGGACACACCATCATTACCCATCTTTAACACTCCAAAGTAACTAGTAGTGTAAGATGTGAAGAACTCCTTCCTTGGTGTAACATGCAATGTAGCACCACTATCAATAATCCACATGCTCTCATCTGATATAAGATTGACTGAGTCATAGTCACGGAGAATAATCAGATCATCACAAGTAGCAGTAGTAACACGTTCATCATCATCATGATTCTTATCTCTCTGCTTACTGTTATTGTTTTTGCTCTCCCTTTTCCATATGAAATAGTTCCTCTGTATATGCCCCATTTTGTGACAATAATTGCACTCCACATTCTTGTATCTGGACTTGGACTTACTTCTGTTGTTCTCTCTACTCGCACTTCTGCTATTCTGTCTGTTCCCTTTCGGTTCCTTTCTTTGACTTCGGCCCCTGTTCTCAGTGACAAGTACCTCGGAATGAGATGAAGTACCTTGTGCCTTCCTTCTCATCTCCTCAATAAGAACACTTCCCTTTACACTTTGCAAAGAGACAACACCATCATAAGTTGAGTTTGTAATTGAAACCCAAAAAGTTTTCCAAGAATCTGGTAGAGTATTCAGTAGCCATAGTCCCAACACTTCATCATCAAATTTGATACTCATACCTGACAATTGATCTAGGAGCCCTTGAAAATCATTTAAGTGATCTGAAATAGAAGTCCCCTCCTTGTACCTCAAATTCATCAAGGAGTTCAACAAATACAACTTATTATTCCCTGATTTAGAAGCATACAAAGATTCAATCTTCTTCCACAAGGATCTTCCATGTTCCTCATTAGCAATGTGATTATAAACATTGTCTTCTACATATTGCCGAATAAAACCACAGACCTGCTGATGTTCAAAACTGCAATCCTCATCAGTCTTGGATTCTGGCTTCTGACTAGCAAACACAGGAAGATGCAAATTCTTCACAAATAACATATCCTTCATTTTTCCCTTCCATAAGTGATAATTTGTGTCATTCAAACAAATCATTCCTTTTGGATTTTCCTTCATCATTCAAACAAGTCAAACAGCCCCTTAACCAAAGAGCTTTGGTACCACTCTAATGGGAAATTCAACAACAAATAACAATAACAACTCTAACAGAGCAATATGCAGTGGATAATCAATTTCCCAAACTTGCAAGAATCTGTGAGGAGCAATCAACAAATAATCACAGCAACTAAAATCACCATCACAAATGACACAATAATTTTTTAACGTGGAAAAACCTTCTCAATGTGAGAAGTAAACAACCACGGGACCAAGCCAGTAATAGAGCTCCACTATGATCAAAATATGGGTATAAAAGAGTTGTAAATATGGCACAAATTCGTGCTCAGTAACCAGCCAAAAACAGCAAGGTAACCAACACAACAATCAGCCAAAACAATGAGAAAACAAGCATGAAATTGAGAACAAAGTTCAGCAAAAAAACCAGGAAACACTGCTGCTGTCCGAGTTTAATGTCTCCCACCTCAGACGTCTGATCGACGATCCAACCGGTCAGATTGAAGTACCACGAGTCACAAACCTGCTGTCCAAATTTCAGCCCGATCCGACGGTGAACGAAGGAGAAATTGCGAATCTAGTGCAGCTGCTCTATTTTATGCGAAAATAGGTTTTGCTCTTCCTCTCTCACTTTTCTCTTTTCCTCACTCTCTGAATTCAGCTCTCTCACACCCACTAATCTGACCTCTCTCCACTTGGTTAAGTAAGACACATGGGCTTGCACATATTAGATTTTTTTCCACATAGGAAGGGAGCCCAAAACCCAACATGACCATCAAGACATGGACGTACGTTGTCAATTACATTCTCCAATATTATGATCAAATAATCACATGACCTCTATTCCACCAATGTCCTCACAATTACAAAGACCAATGCCACATGACTTCGCTCATAATCAATCTCATGCGCCCAAACACATAGTCATGGACTTGATCGCACCATTATGCAAATGAATGGTTCACTTCCTACTTGACCATTTCATGAGTGATGACACTTTCTGTTATCTTTTATATTTTGGAATTTTAATAAAACGTATATAGTTTCAAGAAAAATATATTAATAGTTCTCTCTATATTTGAACAATACAACACTTGACAATCACGATTCAACTAGCCAAGTGGAATTTGGATTTAAGACAACTGTGCATCACCAGTTATTGTAGCTTAACCACAATCATATTTTAATTAACTATCGTTTAATCAAAGTCGAACAACTCTTATTTTAACAAAAAAAAAAACAAATAATAAGATAAGTACACAATTGAAATTTGACCAATCTGATTTTGATAGAACAATCTATCACTCACAAACGTGTGAAATCTAGGCTATAGCTTATCTAAACCCACAATGATGAGAGAAGTCAACTCAACTCAATAGTGAGTTAATAATAGAGTCAAAATGCCAGTTTAGTTTAGTTTTAGGGAGAAAAAAATTGGAAAAAAAAAATTAATTGTATGATTATGTTAAACTCTTACAATTGTTTCCCACAAAATTTGAACCAAACTAATAAAGACATAGTTGGTTTGGTTTCATCATGTTCGACATTTATAATATTTAGTAAACTAATTATTTTAAAAAATTAAAAAAAAATTATTATTTTTTAAGTATTATAGACAATCTGACTTATATGCTTACCAAAGCATTACTTGTGTCTAAGTTAAAACATTCTTCACGTTGTTAAATTTTAATTTTGTGAAATCCAAAACAAAGTGAAGAATTGTTTAATTAACTTTAGTCAATATTACAATGGTAGTATAACTAGTGTGTTATAGTTTTACTTTTATGTTATAACTTGTAACTAAATAATAGTTAGTATATATATATATATATATATATATATATATATATATATATATAGTATTTAGAAACTAAAGTGTTCATATAAAAGCTTGTATCTTTTTATCTGTTTCAATAAGAGGTATTTTTCATATATATATATATATATATATATCATCTGTTTTAAAAAAAAATTCCATTATATCTTATATTGAAATTTATATATCAAAATACCATAATTTTTTTTATCTTCAGAAAGGTCAGGTCGCATCCATGTCTTACGACCACCTAAATAATGATTTCTTTTTTTTGCAATAAGAGGTCGTATCTGGGGATGCGACCATCTATAACATTTTAAAATTTTATTTTAACATCTCGGAAGGTTAAAATCAAACTGAAGGTTTTGATGGTTGCATCCCCAAGATGCGATCTGTAACGGCCATTCGGCCCGGTACCTAGGAGATAAGTACCGCCTCATCACAATCCCACTACCAATTTAATTTCATATAACACTACAATCTTTTATTTTATTTTTTTCTTTTGATTTGGTCATTTATTTAATTTTATTGCAAAATTCAAAAATATAAAAAACGATAACATTGTTAACATTTTAAAACATAAAAGATCAAATTGTTTATTTAAAATTAAATAAAAAACAAAATTAAAAAAAATAAATAAATCAAATATTATCTGGAATTAAGTTAGGAAATCACAAAAACAATTATACCTAAATTTTAATATAAATATAATTGAGTGATTTAAAAAAAAATGTCCATGTAAAAAAAGCGTTGCAGAATAGTATTTTTCCCAAACACTTGTTGCTGTCACAGTCCGAATATTTCCCATTATTTTCAAACTTCCAAATCCTCTGATCTGTCGTGAAAGAATAACGAAGTGGTGTTGCAGAATTCTAGTGGCAGTAGCTTGATCAAACATATAGTGTTGATGATGTAGGCATTCCAACTCTCTCTTAGAATTAAAATTGATGAGGCAAAAGAAACTGAACTAATTTTATTGATTTGGAATTTTAGATTCATTAAGTCTTTGATTCGATTCTTGCGCCCTATCAATCAAATTATGACATCATCAGGTCTAATAGTTGATATACACAAGTCTTTCAATTTACTGTATTAATTGCCACAAAAATATAATGCGCTTATTTTATTTATTTTTTTCGCATTAGTATTTTCATCAAAGGAAGATCATTTAATAGTTATATTTAGAATAAAATATACATATTATAGTATTTAATTATTTTACTAGTTATTAATGATTTTTGTTTTTATTTTACTAGTTATTAATGGTTTTGTTCAAAATTTGAAAATTACCTTTAAAAAATTTGTTAATTTCGAACCAATTACAATTTAGTTTTTAATTGGTTTATAATTTTTAAATCTATTTATAATTGTAAATCAATTTTTATTGAAATCAATTCGAATTGGTTTTCATCAAGTTGTTTAAAATAAGTTTTTTTACTGAATTGTTTAAAAAATTGGTTTTAAGTTATTTTAAAACAATAAATTTAATTCTAGAATCAATTTAGTTGTATTAACTTCAACAAATAATGATTTTTAAGTGATTTTGAGTAAAAAAGATTGTGATATTGATATGAATTTATTTAAAAATTTGTTATTTTTAATGTTTTATGATAGGGCTCTTTCAACTCATACTTTAACAATGTGCTAATTGCAACAAAAATCAATCTTTTCCAAGGAGAAAGTGTTACCAATAAATTAGTCTAAGAAGTCCACTTTTTTTTCTTTTTAACATTAAAGGCAACAAAAGACCCAAGAAGTTGAATTTCTCCCTTCTTTATAAATCTTGATTTTGGCCAAGGCTCTCTCCATAACTTGCTTATGTGTATGCAATTATCCTCAACATTAGTTGAAAAAATCACTTCAATGTTTTTAATCCTCCATACTTCAATTGCGTATAGTTCTTCTAATGCTTCAAATCAAACAAAACAAAAAAACAGCAAAATCATTTATTCATTTCACATGAGTAAAACAAATTAAAACATGGTAGATCGAAACACAAATTTATTTATTTATTTTCTCAATTAAATAACATTAGAATTAATGTATGTCATATGCATGGAAACATACCTTTAGGCTTTAGCATCATATCCTTGGAGTATTCTCAGCAGACACGTGCCTAAAAGTACTACTCCAAGAATGTTATCCCCCCATGGTCGCGTCAAAAAAATGGAACATAGACCCACCAAAAATTTAACTATTAAGGTATGTCATAGATATAATCATATAAAATAACATATTACTAATTCTAACAAACTATATTTTTGGTACTTAATTTAATTTATAAAATAAAAATTGGGCTAATAGTCTAAGCAATTCAACACTAAATACAATAAAATGGCAAAAATTAGAGTTTAAAAAATTCAGAGTCTTACAAAAAACAAGCTAAGATTGGTAGTACCTTTTAAGTATCTAAGGATCCTCTTAAAAATAGTTAGATGAGATTCCTTTTGAACAACCAAAAAATATTACACACACATACACTACACATAATATCAGGACTAAAGGTAGTTAGGTAAAGTAGTGATTCAATCCTACCTCTTTTTTTTTTTTTTGTCAATCTTCTTCTGGCCCGATTCATTCTTTTTAAGAAAACGAGTAGGATGCATTGGTGTAGTCATACATTTACAATCATTCATTTTAAACTTCTTGAAAAGCTCTTTTGTATATTTGGTTTGATGAATGTATATGCCTTTTGGACATTGCTGAATTTGTATCCCTTAGAAGAACTTAAGTTCTCGCATCATACTCTGTTGAAATTCCAGCTACATTATCTAAGCAAATTCTTGACAAATAGTGTCATTAGTATATCCAAAAATAATGTCATCAACATAACTTTGAATGATATGAATGTCATCTCCTATTGATTATTTAAAGAGGGTGTTGTCTACTTGTCTTCTTTAAAAATTGTTTTTAAGCAAGAAGTTACTTAGTCAATTATACCATGCCATAGGTACTTGTTTTAGACCATACAGTGATTTCCTATGTTTGAATACATGGTTTGGAAATTCAAATTTTTTAAAACCTAGGGGTTGCATAACATAGACTTCTTCACTTATATACCCATGTAGAGATGCATTTTTAACATCTATTTGAAATAATATAATGTTATTCTAAGCGGAAAAAGAGAGTAGGAAACGAATAACTTCTAATATGAAAACTAGGGAAAATGTCTTAGTGTAATCAATGCATTCTTGTTGACTATTTTGCCTTGTTTCTAACCAATTCTCCTTTTTTATTTAGCCTGTTTTTGAAAACCCACTTGATTCAAGTTAACTCTTCTTCCATTGCAAGTATCCAGCCATCATCTATTACTACTTCATAAACAAATGTGGGTACAATTCATGAGAGCAAACCTAATAGAGTTGTTTCTTTTAGTGATCATCTAGTCTTCAAATGATCATTTTCATTTCCAATGTATAGAGCTTCAGGATGGGATGACATGTACTTCCATCTAGATCTCCGTTGTGACTTATCTAGACTGCTTATGACTTGTCCAAATTCATTGCCAGATGATTTTTCATTTTCTTCTAATTTATTTGTATCCTCTGATTTTTCAAGTTCTTTTGATTTGTCTATACCTGCTTCCTTTGGTTCTAGTAAACCTGCATTACCATCAACTTGTTTTGAGTTTTTAAGGTCAAGCTATTGGTCATCAAGTTTAACATATATTGACTATTCCATAATCTATGTTTTCGTATGATTTGGCATTTCTAATTTCCTCCAAAAGTTGGTATTTCTCCTTTGATCAATGTTAGGTCTTGTAACATTGACTTTTCTGTTGTCACATATCATAAACATCCATTATCCAAGTACAATGATTGGTGTTTTAAGTTGATTGTTGGGGACATCTGCATAATAGATAATTTTGTTTTTAGGTACCCAAATTTGGTTGGGTTCTAGTTTGTTAGTCTTGGAAGGTTTCTTATTTTTCTTTGTATTTAACACGGGACAAGATGATTTTGAGTGACCTTTCTTAGAGAAAATAATATACAAACTATCAGAGGGAATAAGTTTAGGTTCAGTTATAGTTTCTTCAAATCCTATATCTCTTTTACCTATTCGACTAACTCCATAAATCATGGAAGAATATTTGTTTCTTTCCATACTATTAGCTTGAAATCCTTAGAATGCTTTTTCATATTTATCAGAGTTACATGTAAAATTTTCTAAAGGTTTTGAACAAAGTATCTTTCAAGGTTTTTCTTTAATAATGAACCTCAACACTTTAAATTTTTAAAGCATTGATTTCTTTAGTTAAGTTTGCATTTACTTTCGTAAGTCATTTCAGTTTTAAAGACAACTTGTGGCTTTTATTTAAGAAATAATTTATGACATTAATCAAGTCAGATTGGGTTAAGTCATAAGTACCTCAATTTCTTCATCAATTGATTCACTTCCAAAGTCAGAATCAGTGTTTGTGTTGGATCTAGAGGAAGATTTGGTATGAGCGATAAGAGTCAAATCAGTTTGTTCTTCATCATTAGAGCATTCATCAGAATCATACCATGTAGCCATAAGAAACTTCTTCTTGGGTCTCAAATCTTTCCTCTGATGTTTCCCTTTGTCCAGATTTGGACATCTATACTTGGCATGTCCAGGTTCATTACATCCACAACATATGATACTTTTCTTGTCTGATTTTTCATCCCTTACTTTATTTGACTGCTTAGGATATCTTTGAAGAAATTGTTTATTCTCTTGTACCACATCTTCTGAATCTTTTTGGATATGAAAGCTAGCTCTTCATCATCTGAGTTGATATTCTGAACATCTGAATCATTTTGTTGTTGTCTTCAGAACCTTCTCTTGCTTGGATTTTAGAGCCAATGTTGGCTTCTTCTTCTTGAGCACATCCTCTACAAGCTCAATTTCATGTGATCTTAAGGAGCTAATTAATTCTTCCAATTTAAGAGGATTGATATCCTTAGCTTCTTGAATAGTTGTAATCTTAAGTCTCCACTAAGTGCCTTTAATCTTGAAATAAGAGTCTAGAATCTAGAAAATATTGTTTCAATATCTTCATCTTCTTCCATCTTAAATAACTCATACTTTTTGAATAACAGCTCAATTAGTAATGGGAATGAGTGGACAATGGTACTTATCCCCTAGGTACTGAGTTCGATTCTCACGGAAGGCAAAAATTCGTTATTTCCAATTGGGGGAAATGGGGGAGATAAGGTCATGATTAACAGTGCCAATAATGGTAAAGGTCGAGCTGTTAGAAAAAACTTCAACCTTTAGAGGTAGACTAAAAATACGCTATAAGACTCAATCTTCAGACCCAAACAACATAGACAATCTTTGTTACCTTTAAAGGAATATGCACAATTTTTTCCAAAGCGCCCATTTTGTTGACTAATTTGAATTTGTTTCCTATGACTTTTTTTCTTCCTACAGTGACTTTCTCTGGTCATTTTCCCTAGTGATATCCTCTGGTGATACTCTCTAGTGGTATCCACTGGTGGGTATCCTCTGGTGGTCTCATCTGGTCACTACCTCTGGTAACTTTCTCTAATTTTCTTCTTCCAATTTTTTTATACTTAATGAAGTACTTTTATTGTTCTCATTAAATAATTTTGTTAACATCAAAATTCTAAGTGAAAAACCAACTTGTTTCCAACAAACAACCTATATAATTTAACTCATGATGAATATATTTCTTAAATATCTCAAACTTCAAAGGAGAACATACTTTACAACTCCACAAATTCTCAAAATAAAATTGTTTTATTAGGCTCATTCCATCCTTCACAATAAGATTCAATATGTGTGCACAACATCGCGTATAAAGATACTCTCCATTCAAAACTATACTATTTCACGATAGAAGCCATATTTTGAGATGTTGAATTCCAACATCATTTGAGGAAGGGTTCTCCTCTATCACACTAAGTACGCAACCTAACTCGTAACCCTTCAAGCATTGTGTATCCGTTTTGGCCATAATTTCTTCTGTGTAGTTAGTGACTTGAAGAAAATTAAAACTCCTCTTTTGCAGCTTCCAACTATTATCAATGAAATAGCATGTGAGTCACATGTAATTAAGGTCTTGGGTAGATGTCTAAGTGTTGGTGGTGAGACATACTCAACCACAATATTGTGACAAAATATTTGTTAGCCTTGTTTTTTTGTTTGTCCCATTGCCTTGAAATATCACGTGCCAGTGTAGTGCGTGATGGAAGCTTAAAATGTTCATCAAGTCAACTTGACTTACTTCTTATTCAAATTTAGGAAAAGAAGGGGATTAACAACTTCCGTACTTGTCATTAAACATGAAGCCAATTGACGTTCTCTACTCACCACATTTTCTGGATAATCTCCACATCTTGTCAAATGAGCTCACAATAATTGCATTTTGCTAACGTTTTTCTTTTGCTTTGTTGTGGGATAAAATGATTCCATGCTTCCAACCTATTGTTACGCTTAGGTGGCAATATAGCAATATTTGACACTGATGGAGGAAGAATTTAATCAAAACTCTTTTCTATCTTAGAGTCTACAATGTTAACACGACCATCCACGTTGATGTTCTATTGATAAATTGGCAAGAGATGCAGGACAAAAGTTATTTCAAGATACTAGAAAAAAAATCAAACATATCGACTGTGTAGCCAAAAATACACTTCACTCATATGAAAATATTTGCCGATGAGTTGTTGAATACCAAGTTATATTTATATCTCAAGTCTTAGTTAAAGTATACATTTCTTTGTTCATTAATTCATGAATACTAAACTATATTCATATGTCAAGTCTTAATTAAATTATACTTATCTTTGTGCGTTAATTCATGAGAATAACAAATGTGTATAATAGAAGAAAAGAAATAGCAAAAAAAACCTAATGAGTAGGCCCTTGTATTCCAGATAGGTGATTGTTGTATATATACTAAGTAATCAATATCCATGTAGCTATTTGTCCAAGTATATTATCAATTAGTCTATATTTCAAACATTTTCAAATTCTTGTCTCATGTCAATCATCTTAACTAAACATTACAATTAGTTCCTAAACAAAATATTGTCTACACTATTATTTACTCTTCAACAAAATCATATTTACATTAAAAGCATCACCACTTTACCTTAAAAAGCAACACCATTTTGTTTTAGATTCATTCAACTACACGTGATTTGAAGAGGAAGGAAGCCAATCCATGCAAAATAATAGTTTTCTTACCTTCAAGATTTGAAGATGAGCAAAACTAATCCAATCTCTAATAACACCAGCTATGCAACCAAAGAAATTTGCAAATTGAAAATGCTCAAAAAACTAAACGCACAAAAACATTAAATGAGAAGAAAACTCTAAATCTAAAGAAAATGAAAATCCTAACTCAATTTCACTTAAGGTGACGCTGAAGATCACCAAAATGAATAATGAGCAATGAATGAAACTATATTTGATCTTCAATTCACAAAAATGAAAATGTCGAGAAAAATATAAGTGGAGTGTGACACTTACGATGGCAGAGAAATTGAGATATGATGGCGGTGATGAGACGGCAAAATCAAGTTAGAGACGTAGTTGTACAAAGAAATATTACGTTAGAGATGAGATACAAAGGATTACGTGGTTGGAGATGAGAAGGGTTATGTTAAAAAAAGGTTTGGGAATTAAAATGAATGTGACACCTTCAACTATGTTGCACCGCCGCTACAGAGAGAGAGTGTGGAAGGGGAGAGCATAAGCGAATTTAATTTGGGACTAGCATTAAGTCATCACTTGTTAGAATATCTACAAAATATTCACAATATCCTAGATAATATCATAAGAGTTTAAAGATGTTGTTTCATAACAAGGATGTTGCATGAAAATCATCACAATCACAATATTACTATTATAATTTAATTATGTTGAGTATTTGTATTCTATCTTCCTCCTTCCCTACTTAAACCTCTATAATTTCAACAACAACGAAGAAGTATATAAATGCATTATCTTCTAGAACAATCTATTTGAATATTAAAAAAATATACCTGAGGAAAGAACTACTTATTTTTGCTTTTGAAAAAAGATGGTTGGACGACAACATGCATGGTGATGACCCCCTAAGGAAGCTCACCAAAAGTTACTCTACACTGCCCTACTGTCTTGTTGCTTTCCAAAATTTTGTCTGCATTTATGAGTTTTATATCACTTGCTGCCTTTGGTATAATTTTCTTATCTATATACGGACAAAAAGAAAAATAAATAAACATATAAATTTCAAAGTAGTTAAGAAAAAGAAGAGCATTCAAAAATAATGAACAAGAATATACAACTAAGACAACACGAATAAATGTTGGATATTAAATGAAGAGTAGAGAAGAATAGAAAAGAAAGAGGTGAAATGGAAAAGAATGAGTGGGATTCCATTGTTTGAGGAAAGACTCATTCCGTCCTATCCACCGATATGGAAGAAATAGTTGAAATTGGAAAGAATCATTCCTTCATGTTCCATTTTATTGCATCCTATTTTAAATAATCCAAAGATTGTCACATTTAATAGTGATTCATCTTTATTCCTTTCCATTAACCCAAACATAGTCTATTCCTTCATGTTCCATTTTATTGCATCCTATTTTAAATAATCCAAAGATTGTCACATTTAATAGTGATTCATCTTTATTCCTGTCCATTAACCCAAACATAGTCTAAGAGACACTACATCAAAATAACATTTTACAATTTTTTTTTTTAACTAAAAGGCTATTGTACAATATTTTAAAAATTAATGGCAGCTAGGACAACGCTTTACTGACAAGCGGTTTTGTAGATCCATAATATTTACAACGCTCTTTTCCAAAACGGTGTTGTAGAGTCGTAATGTTTACAACGCTTTTTCTAAAAACGTTGTTGTAGTGTCACATAACGCTTTCACATAATGTTTACATGATCTTTTAGAGCGCTTTGGATATAAGCGCAGTAAAATGGTGCGTATTTGATAAATAAAATTAAAACCAATCCTTCACTAAAAAAATCATTCCCTTTAAAATTGTGTTTTATATTTAATTTTATTTTTAAGTATATATTAACTGTGTATACCACAAATTCTAACTATTATATATTATTGCCTCCTCTCTCTAGTGCGAACCCTCCTCTACTGTGAGTCCTCTTCTCGTTGTTCCCTGTTATTTCTATTGGGCAAAGTTGTAACCCTAGTGGAGTGATTATTGTCTCAGATACTGTATTTATTAATTTGTTGTTATCACTAAAACTGATAAATTGTTACATGATAAATCATATAAAATGTTACCTGATATTAGATGTTATGACAATATATATGTTCTATTTAAAAAAAATAAATGTTCTGTTTTGAAATCAAACTTCAATAGGATGTAATCAATCTTGTATGCATAACAATGGACTGGAAATGTATGTCTGACAATCGATTGTCAAAAGAGTATGAAAATGGAGTGAAGGAGTTTGTTGAGTTTGTAGTGAAGAAAGAAAAAGACCCAAATCAAATCATTTTTCCTTGTTTAAGATGTTGTTTTTAAAAATGTGTTAGAGTAGATCAATTGGAAGGACATTTAGTATGACATTGAATTGATCAAAGCTATATATGTTGGATAAGACATGGTGAGAAAAAAAAAAGGAACACTAATTTTGAGAATGGTGTGACATATGCTTCAAATGATTTCGAAATAGATACATATGAGCGGAACCGAGTTGAGGAGATTGAAAAAGCAGTTGAAGAAAATCGTCGGGATTGTCTTAAAATATTTGAGAGTTTGTTGGGCGATGCAGAGAAACCATTATATAATGGTTGTACTAAATTCACAAGAATGTCGGCGATATTAAAGTTGTACAACTTAAAAGCAATTAATGGATGGTCTGAGAAAAGCTTCACAAAATTATTAACACTTCTTAAAGATATGTTGCCATATGATAATGAACTTCCTAATTGAACCTACGAGACTAAACGGATTTTTTGCTTTATTGCCATGAGTTATGAAAGGATTTATGCATGTCCTAACGATTCCATTTTATTTCGAAACAAATATGAATTACTAAAGGCGTGTCCAAAATGCAATGTCTCTCGATATAAGAAGAAATAATCTACTCCAACGAAAGTCTTGTGGTATTTTCCTGTAATATCAAGATTTAGGCGCATCTATCGTAGTGAAGAAGATTCAAAACACTTGACATGACATGCTGATGAAAGAATTAGAGATGGAAAGTTTTGACACCTTGTAGATTCTCCACAATGGACAAAAATAATCACAAGTATGCTGAATTCGAGAGAGAGTCAAGAATTCTATAACTTGCACTTTCTGCTGATGAAATGAATCGACGTGGTCATCAAAGCATCTCATACAACACGTGGCCCATGATGTTGTTGATTTATAACCTACCATCATGGTTATGTATGAAGCGGAAGTTTATGATGTTGCCTCTATTAATTTATGGACCCAAACAATCGGGGAATGATATCGACATATACTTGACTCCTTTAATTGAAGATTTATAAAATATGTGGGAGACATGTGTGGAAGTTTATGATGGGTATAAGAAAGAATGTTTCAATTAATGATATGTTGTTCGACACAATTAATGATTTTCCTACATATGGTAGTTTATTAGGATATATCATTAAATGTCAGTGTGTATGTCTTATATGTGAAGAGAGTACATATTGAATGCGATTGAAACATTATAAGAAGAACGTCTTCCTTGGACATCGTACATTTTTACCTTTTAGTCATCAGTATCATTGGTGGAGAAATGCATTCAATGGAAAAATCACATAAACTATATATTACCATGTAAAGAATAAGACAAGTACATAATAATGATCCATAATATAAATATTAAGGGTCATGTTACCTTGTGGAATTCAACATCCAAAGGCAGTAATATTCTATCAAATATAATTGGTTTGGTTGGTAATGGTAAAACATTCACCATTGAAGATAAAGAGTTACCACTTCATATTTAGCATATTTTTATTTGTTCGATTTATTTTTACATCGAAGAAGTTGGAATTTTGAATCGCTACGTTCTATCGTTTTTCCAAGCTAAGATGACCTTTCTCAAGGAAAACGAGCATTGGGTTTGTTTTCCTCGCAGCGAACTGCCATTTCTACCGTGGGTGAATTTTCCCATTATCGTTTTCCCTTTCTTTTTGTTTTCAATTCAAATATTTTACCCTCTGTGTGATTTATCCTTCAAAACTAATTCATTTCTATCCGTTGTGTCATTGTTGGTATACAACCTAACCTAGCATCATTGTTGACGGAGCGCCATTCAACCATCATGTTAGTTTTTCTTCATCTTAGGTGAGTTTTCTACTTCTTACATGGTTAGATTGTGTTTAAATCACAAAAGCCCTAAATTTTACAAAAACCCTAACTTTAATCCCACTTTCTTATTTCGAATCTATTTTATTCATGTTAAATTAAACAATCTAGATTATATTGCTGATTGAAATATTTTTGTTTGGGGTTGATTGAAAGTGCGTGTCCCGACCTAAAATTTCGAGTCTTTCTCGAATTCAATGAAATCGTCATCAATGTTTATTTTAAAGTGGGGAAAATATTGGGAAACCCTTAGAAATAAATAAAAATTATTTGAAATCAAATTTTGAGTTCGGTAGTCGATTATGCGTAGAGAAGTTATTAGCACCCTACGACATCCGTTAAAATACGGTTACCTATAATTAATTGTGCAAAATTTATATTAACATAAATATATTTATTTCTCCTAATTATTAAATGCAAATATAAGTTTTTTCAAAAAATTTAGAGATAAAAGTGTATTTAAAATATAAAGTAAAAATTATTATTATTATTACTATTATTATTATTATTATTATTATTATTATATGTGACAAAAGTACAATCTTGTTTCTATGTACTCCCAGTGCGATAGAAAAATCAAAAATACATAGTTCTTTGGTAGAAAATATGGAAGTGTTGATTTCTTTTAAAGAAATATGTTTTGTTGTGGAAATTTGAATTGGGTTAAAAGAAGATAGTTGATTTGATCAAGGAAAAACACACCGAGTTTGAGAAATTGATTTCGATGAGTATGTTTGGTTGTTTGTTTAAATTTAGTTGAAAATGTTTAAGATCACAAAGTTGTCATAACTCATGCATTTTAAACTATGACCGACAAGATGTCATATATTGATCAATCTAATTTTAATACAAAAAAGAATAAAATTAAATTGAAGTTATAAAATAGTTTTTAGACAAAGAATAATAATAAATAAAAATGAATGGACCTATCAAAGAGAGGAAAAAAAAGATTGGACTATATAGTTAAATAAAAAAGAAAACAAAAGAAAGAATAGAAAGAGAGAGTTGGTATGTGCGCATGAAGATAAAA
>JBBPBS010000629.1:6451358-6525478 GCA_037974835.1 Cicer judaicum | reverse complement strand
AAAAAAAAAGAAGGAAGAAAGAGGGGAGTGAGGGGATGTGTAGAGAGAAGAATGAAAAGGAGGAAAAAAGAAATAGAAGAAAGGTAGAAGAAAAAAAAAAGAACAGAGAAAAAAGGAAAAGAAAAGAAGAGAAATAGGTGAGGAAAAAATGTGTCGACTTCGGTGGCAATGGTAGTACTGGCGATGATGGCTCCCCAAATTCTTTTTTGTTTGTTTATGATTTTGTTTGTTTCTATTTTAATTTATATTAATTATATTAATTTTTCTATGATATTTTCATTCTTATTATTTGGTTTTGAGTTTACACTTTCTAATATTGAATATTGAAGAGAGCAAAAAATTAAAAATAAACACAATACAACACAAGATTATGAATATAATTTTTTATTTGTATATATATTGCAATAGTAAAAAGAAAATATATATATATATATATATATATATATATATATATAATATTAATATTAAATAAATTTAGAATAACTTATTTGTATCTTGTATTTTCTTTTTTAATATGTTGATTCTCTTCTACCCATCACCCTCTATTTTTTTCATTTTTTTTATTTTTTTTTATTTTCACTAGTAAAAAAAACTGCCTCCTATCTATTGATTTTCTTATCAATTTATAGACTTAAATGATGAATTTGTCTCCATGAAATAAAATTGAGTTATGGATTTTTTTCTTGTTTTGTAGCAAAAATTAAGCAATCTTATACAAACTAAGGAAAAATGTGGCCTATCTTTTTTATTGAGAGGGGTTGCTTTCTACTGCAAGATAAATAAATATGACAAATCTTGAAAAAGGGGAGGGTGCACTAGCTGGTTGAGAGGAGAGGAAAGGAAAGAAAAATTGGAATAGGAAGGAAAAGTCAAGCTAGCTGATAAAGAAATAAATTATGGAAAGAAAAGGAAAAAAAAAAAAGGGAAGACTTGTAGTAGGAAAAATAAAATTATTTTATTTTATTATATTTAATTTTTCTATAATGTAGCGAAAATCCATATAAACTGAAAATTGTACTAGATGTAAAATGACAATTTTTTACTTAATAATAATAAGTACAAAATATTTATTAAACATGTTATTAATATTTTCTAATTATTTTTATTGGTCAGACAAAATTGGAGTACTACAGTATTTATTTAGATTCTTGTTGTTTTCTATTTCAAAAAAAGATAATATGAAGTAGTTATAAAAAAAACTCTTATATCATCCTTTTTGAAACCTTTTCATGTTTTATAGGTCTAAGTATTCTTCCTTTGTATATTGAGGCACTTTGGTCGTTCATGTGAATTTGGTTTAATTTTTCTTATTGACAATTTTAGAAGTTTCATGCAACCATAATATAAGTCCAAGAACAATAAGTATAAGTGAAACAGACCTTGACTATGAAAAAGTAAAGCAATGTAAAAGATGGACAATATACAGCTAAAATTAAACACTAAAATTTATTGTTTTCATCACAATGTGTAGCACTATCACATATATGTTTGCTAAATATTTTACAATGAGTCATCCTTTTTCTTCTCTCTATTCCAGTGGTGTTTGTAGTATCTTGTATGAGAAATATGAAGTTGTTGGATAGGCTTTTAACTGTTTTCTTTGTAGTTAGTAAGAGTTAGATGTTCCATTAGTGAATATTGTACCAAGCAATTGCTTTGGGCACAAAGCCCTCTAGCAAGGTTCTTAAATACAACAAAAAGTTACATTAATTGATACAATTGGTATGTAATAGGAGGCTTCAAAGTGCTGAGACAAATGAAAGACAAAGATGATGGTTTCAAGTGAGTAAAGTTCCATCAACATTAGATGCTTTGTCTGACTTCAAATTATTTTAGAGGTTCACTTTAGGTAAAATATTGTGATTGGTATGCCTTTAATTATGATAATAGAATTTCTGCAACTTGGTCCAAACAGGTTACTACAAAGTCTTGTGCTATGAATATGTCGTAACTTGACTAACTCGTTAGAAGTATTTGGAATGGATCTTTTGTATTTATGTATTGCATTCATTTGACGAGTTATTTTTATGTTGGTTTCATTAGTTTTTTTTATTTATTTCAAGTGGGTTAAAATTAAGTCCATTACTACATTTATTTTAATTAAATACGAGTGTTTCGTTGATATTAAACAAATAAGTGTTTTAGTGGTATTTTGTGCTATTGATCCAATTATGATAATAATTGTTAAACTTTATGCAGGTAGGTATGATCTTTGTACCAATAAAGTATATCTTGGAACATTTGGGTGAGAGCCTTGTAATTGGATCCATGTTCTAAAAAATTATGAATGCAAGTCTGCAAGATATTTTATTTACTATGAAATGCATCATTTGTTGTATATTAAAGAATTATTTGGTAATTTTGATTTGTTAAGAGGAAGAAACATTAGTTAAATTAAAAAATTGTGTTAATAATGTAGTTGATATTTAATTTAATGTATAAATATTTTTTTTTTTTGAAATTTAGATGTGTTTTTATAAGTATATTTTAAAGGCTAAAAAGTTTCGTTAATTGATCCAGATACCAATTTTCACGATTTAGTGACCGAAATTTGCATCTCTAAAACCAATTTTTCTGGTAGTGAAATTCAATAACCGTAGTTTCTTCATCTCTATTAAATAACATCTAAGGCACTTTTCTTACAAAAGCTCTATAAAGACACTACAACACCTATGAGCGCACTTTTCAGTAATAAAAAACACTTTAAAATACCACCTACGATAGCGTTTTTCTAGGAAAAGTGCTATTAAATGACAACAATAACAACATTTTTTTTCTTCAAAAAGCGGTATAAAGGTGCTATTGTATCCTACCCGCGACAACATTTTTTAGACAAAGCGCTATTAAATATCTACCATGACAAAGTTTTTTATATTTTTAAAAGCGCTGTCATATCCTTTAACTGGGCCACATACTATAGTGTTTAAAAAGCGTTGTTAAATGCTTAAAAAAAGCGTTGTTAAAGCTTAGTTTTTGTGTAGTGAAATTTCTCCCCATTAAATAGAGAATGCATGTTAGCATTTTCACATGTAGCTTCATCACCAGAGTTAGTCATAATACTAGTAAAAATAAGATCTTTACTCAAATATGGTTAAATACTCAACCATGAGACTGAGATTAGATGTCAATTGAGGAGAGAAAGACATAAACAAAAAATATTTGAATTGTTTTTTTAAAGTTTTAAAAACTTTTGATTGAATAGATGATAAAATAAATACTTGGTACACAAAAGTAAATAAAAAGATAAAAAAAAAGAAACACAAGCTAAATTATCTCGGTTCACCACCAACACAGTAGTTACGTCTAATCTCTTTCCTCTAAATGATTTAATCCACTAATCACCAAAAGAATCACACGTTCACTGAACATCTACAATTTGACTATGTTCAAGTCTTCTTAGCTTTCAAGCTTAGTATAGTCATGTTGTTGAGGGCAACAACCACTACTGAGCTAAGTTACAAATAGTGTTTAAGGTTGCTTTCTAAGTAACTCTCACAAGAGAATGTTTACAAGGTATGCTCTCAATTTGTATTTGAAGTTTTTTCTACCCTCAAAAAATCAGATTTTAATAGAGGTTGTGCACACTTAAACATTTTCATTAGCCACATAATAATTTTTGTTATCGTCAAAATAATTAAGGATCATTATTTTTCAAATCAACTTGATTCTCATAGAATGAAAGTCAGTACCACTTTCTTGATTTTGATCTAATTTATTTTTAAACTCAAATAGTTTCAACACAAATATTGTGACTGTCCCAACGAAAAAGATCAAGAATAGAACACCCAGATCTAGGTTGTCGGAGAAGATGAATCTGTATCGAACAAGATTGAGCATGAGCATATATTGATTCTTTTGATTAGTTTATTAACCTATCTTGTGTGAAATCCCGTACAATTGACAATGTTTAAATTAATTGATGTTGGTGTCTAATAAATAAATAGCATGTTTCAAATAAATTTAAGAATAAATTGTATCTAATAAAAGTAATAATATGAAATAGGAATTGATCATATGTAAAGATTGGTCTTGGCAAATACAAACAGCTTGAGAAATGGATTGACTTTATCTCTTAGATTACATTATTTCATAATACCACTAATTTCAAAGCATCTAATTCTACGTACACTTGAAACAACAAAAATTATGTTACATCTAAATGAATGTGTTTTTGGGAAAAAAGACTTAGCCGAGGAAATGAAAAATTATTCTAATTTTTTTATTCTTTCTTGTTTCAAACGATTATGTTAAAGAAGTATGTTTTTCAACTATAGTTTCCTTAACTACTTCAAAGAGTGTCAGATACATTATAGATTTTTCAGCTACTGAACCAGGATGCATAAAGTAATGTAAATTGATAAAGATAGCGTAAAAAACCTATTTCATTGATTGTATGTGTTTTGAGACATTACAAGTTGTAGCATTTATAGAAAAGCTAATCCTCAAGGCCATAAATTGTGGTCTACAGACATGTAGCCATGTTCGGCTATTTACGCGGGGTAATATGTGATAACTTTCAATTGAGGAGATTTGTGGCACCCCATGCTCAACTCTTTGGCTGTATCTTTGGCCTGACAAGTTGGCATTATTCATGTGCGCTCTTTTCTTTTTAATGTCCCTCCGTGTTAGCCGTTAGTAGTGCTAAAAATGCGAAAGGTGAGTGTAATTGTCGAACTATCAGGTTGTAGTGGACGTTAATTTAGTCTTGGACCATAATGACCATTGTGCACTCTGGTAAACCTGAGAAAAACTTGACTAAATCAACTATGGCAACTTCTTGGACAAAACTTGACTAAATCAAGTTGATTTAATAATTAGAGTTCTAATGTTAACAAAAGTATTTTATGAGAATAATATATTTGACATCATAGAGTACGAAAGAAGATTCATGTTTTTGAAGAAAATCTAAAATAAGATTTTATTTAGATTTATGATTAAAGAAAATGTTTAACCAAATTGTAAAGATGATGTGCACAAATGTTTTTGAAGAAAATCTAAAATAAGATTCAATTCAGATTTATGATTTATGATTGAAGAAAATATTTGATCAAGTTGAAAAAAGATATGCTCAAAGTTTTTTGAAGAAAATATAAAATAAGATTTGATTTTAATTTATGATTGAAGAAAATCTTTATCCAAGTAAGAAAAAATATATGGCCAAAATTTGAAGAAGATTTGGTCATGATTTATCAGCAGAAGATATGAACTATTTACAAGAAGATTTGATCAAGATTTATCTACAACAAAATATGAACATTATTAATATGAAAAGTTTACAAACTCAATCTAAATAAAATACGAATATAATATATCTGAAGAATTTAGAAAATCAATCTGAACAAAATAGAAGAGAATTGATATGAAGAATTTACAAACTCAATCTGAACATAATATGAACATAATCAATATGAACAAAGTACGAACATAATCAATTTGAAGAATTTACAAACTCGATATGTACAAAAAATAATTGTAAAGAACATATTATAAAATAACATTTTTTTATTACTATTTTTGAATAAGATCATTGTTGACCAAGCTAGATACTCAAGGATGAAAAAGAAAATCATCGAATATAAGAAAATAGTAGAAGAACTCATAAGTTCAAAATTTCAAATTCATCTTCGAGTTCAAATAGAGAAACACTTGTTCAAGTTTGAAATATTTTCTTAGTGTTTTTTCTTAGAGTATGAGAGTTATTATTATTATCAACTCAGTTAGAAGCAAACACTTAAAGTTCCAATCACTCGTATTCATCCCGATAGTGTTAGTTGGCCTTCAACAATCCAGATTGTCAAGTTATGTGGGGAAGACTTGGCTGTTGGTAGAGTCAAGGCATATGTGTTCCTCAAAATTATGGGGTTGTTTGGGAAGCCTTGCTTGGAGGGTTAGGTGCTTTTTAATTCAAATTATTTGAATTAGTAGATTAAAGTCTTTTGAATAAGGAGATTGGATGTAATTATTTATGCTTTCATTGTTTCCTGTATTTGACTCTGATTGCTTCTTATCTAAGTAATTCATAAAAACCAACCAGCCTTCATAAAATTTGCAAAAAGTTATCAACTTTGTCAATCACAATTCAACCCCCTTCTTGTGTTTTCACCTTCAATTGGAATTCGTGTTCGATCGCTAAACTAAGCACTTTACAGTGTTCAAGGAAAGATCCAAGTGTTCAACATTCTTGGGTTCAATGAAGAAGCTACTAGAGGAAACATCAATAGAGCACCTCTATTTGATGAAGAACATTTTGAGTATTGGAAGAACAAGCTAAGAAGTTTCTTTATTTCACAAGTTCCCGTACTTTGGGACTTGGTGAAAGATGGTTATACTACTTCAACAAATACTAATTGTATTGTGATTTCAAGGAAAAAGATGGATGTTGATCATAAAAAGATGTACAAGATGCATCATAAGTCTAGAACATTCATGATAAATGCAATCACTTTCAAGGAGTTAGACAAGTGCACCAAGAAGGAGACAACAAAAAGTATTTATGATAGTCTTATTCTGACCTATGAAGAAAGCAAGGATGTTCAAGAAGCAAAGACCAACCTCCTAGTAAAAAAGTATGAGCTATTCAACATGGAAGAAGATGAAGAGATTGAAATAATGTTTTCCACATTTCGAACTCTAGTCTCAAGATTAAAGATACTTGAAAAGAGTTATACTCTTGGTGATCATGTGAAGAGGATACTAAGAAGTGTGTCAAGCAAGTGGAAATCTAATATCATTGCCATTCAAGAAGCAAATGGTCTAAATACTCTTAAGATGAAAGAAGTAATCAACTTTCTAATATCACTTGAAATTGAACTTACAAAGGATGAGCCTAAGGCAATGGCAGAACGGAGACTTAGAGGAAGACGAATTGGCTTTTATATTCATATAAACTCAGAAGATGTGGCACAACAGAAAAAAGAAATTTCCCCAAAGATATTCCAAGGAGTCCAGTTGAGGAAATGACGATAAATCTGACAATAAAAGCATCGTCTGCTATGGATGCAATGAACCTAGACATATGAAGTCAGAATGTCCAAATTTGGAGAAATGGAAATATCAGAGGAAAAACTCCAAACCCAAGAAAAAGAGTCTAATGGTTACAAGGGATGATTCTGATGAATCATTTTATGATAAAAGCAACCAGATTTGGCGCTGAAGGCTTATACCAACTCTACCTCTAGATCAAACACATATTCTAACTTTGGAAGTGAATCAACAGGTGAAGAAATTGATGTATTTTACTTACTGTTATAATTGACTTCCTGAACAAGAATCACAAATTGTTTTTGAAACTAAAAATACTTAGAAAGTGATTTAATTACTACTTGTTGTGGACTGAAATTTTGAATTATCCTCAAATGCAATGGAGTCGCCACCAAAATTTATTTTAAAATAGGGAAAATATTGGGAAACCCTTAAAAAAAAAAGAAAAAAAAATGGTCTTTATAATCAAATTTTGAGTTCAGGAGTCGATTATGTTTAGGGAAGATATTAGCACCCTACCACATTCGTTAAAATACGGTTACCTATAATTAATTGTGCAATTTTTTGTAACTTATGGAAAATAGTTTAATCATAAAAGTATATTTAAAATGCAAGTAAATTTTTTATGGAAAATAGTTTAATCATAAAAGTATATTTAAAACATAGAGAAAATAATTTATTATTATTATGCTTGACAAGAGTGCAATCTTGCTCTTACGTATCTCCCGGTGAAATGGAGAAATCAAAGCAACGTAGTTCTTGGTTAATACAAATGTATAGATTATTTTTAAAGAAAATTTGTTTTATTACAAAGGAAAATATATTTTGACAAAAAAAGAAAATGAATTTGTTTGATTTGAGGAATTATTTAAAAATGTGAGTTTTAGGACAATCAAGTTGTACAACTCATGTCTAAAAAATTGAAAGATTAAAAAAAGATGTCACATCTAAAGTTAACAAATTTTAAAAGTTAATTTTGAGTTAATTTAAAATCGAGTGTGAGAACTATCAAGTTATCACAACTTGCGTCGTAAATGATTAAAAAGATGTCACATCTAATTAATCAAATTTTAAAAGTTGAATTTGTGTTAGTTTAAAATCGAGTGTTAGAACTATCAAATTATCACAACTTGTGTCCTAAAATATTAAAAAGATATCACATCTAATTAATCAAATTAAACTAAATTTCGTATATTTATTAATTTATTTGTAAAAATAAGTTTTAGAACTATCAAGTTGTCATAGCTTGCATCCTAACAACTCAAAAATTAACTAATGACACATCTAATTAACCCTTCAATATTACGCGTGAAGATAGAGAATCGTGCAATTCTAACTCTACAACACACGTCGAAAACTAATCTAAAACAAAACACTATCCACACCATCAAAATCAAAAGATGATCCTAACCAAAACTTCATTCACATATAACAAAACAAAATTTCATCTTTCAATAATATATAGTTTTCAACAATAGAGCAAACATAAAGAAAATGAGAAAATACCCTTTCTGGTGAAAATAAAGGCGATGCGTGGTGGCGTGAGGTTCAATATATAGGCTAAAACGAGGAAAGATTGTGTTCATTGTATAAACTTAAGTTCTGGATCTAATTTTGTAACAATATCAAGAAACTCATACAATTAAAGAAATGAGAGGCTGGTCTTTTTGATTGAGTATTCAAATGGTAAAATTAATATTATTGTTAGACTAAATAAAAATAAATTAATGAATGGATGTGTGAAAGCACAAGAGGAAACATGGAAGTACAAACAACCTTTTGTTTGTAATTTTAGTGTTTAACATAATGTAGTGAAACTAATATGAACTTGAAATCAGATCAGATTTAACAATGACAATTTTTAGACAAACATATTTTTTTAATTTTTTATTAAATTATCTTTATTTGGTCAGACATAATTAAGGTACTACATCTGCCCCTGTTTAATTATATTTACTCGATAATATGAATACTATCGTTGTAAACAAAATAATTAAATATAAGGACCTAAATTTTGTCTAAATAAACTGTAAGAGTATAAGATGAAACGTGACATAATAATGTGTTAAACATCTTTGGCAAAAATAAAAAATGATTGTCTTCAGAATTGATTACTAGTGCATGAATAAAATGATCATCTTTGGATTGATTACTGATACGTAGATTGACAAGAATAAATAAAAAATGATCGTCTTCGGGTTGGTTACCGATGCGTAGATCGACAAAAATAATAAAAAAATGATCGTCTTCGAATTGATTACCGATGCGTAAATCGATAACAATAAACATGTTTGGCAAAAATAAAAAATAATTGACTCCATATTGTTCCTGGTGCTTGAATAAAATAGTCGTCTTCGGATTGGTTACCGATTCGTGTATCACAACAAGAATAAAATAAAAAATAATCATATTCGGATTGGTTATAGATCGACGAGGATATGAAATGCAGAGCATAAGGATATAGGTTTACTTTAAATGGTAAATGAAGAGACAATTTTTTTGTTATATTATTTTTTAATAATGAACAATGTCACACAAATGGTTTGCTGAGTATAAATAAAGTATAAATATTATACATGCATGATTCATTCATCATGCATTACACGAAGTTGCAAAGTTATTGAGTATATGGAAAATATGAAAGAAGATGCATAGATCATGTGTGAGGACATAAAAAGTGTGAGTACATAAAAAATGAGTATAAGATGTATGCAATAAATTCTTGTTTATTTTTTATTCTCCGATCCTTATACAACTTTATATACCCACAAGATCCAATGGATAAGTGAACCCATAAGATTCAATGGATGAGTGAAGATAACAACCATTTTTACATAATGACTCTAATACATCTTGTGTGGTCATTTTTTATTATTATGTTTTAAATAAAAAAAATGATACCCCATATATGTTGAGAATCTATCGAGTTTCTGTGTATATATTTTTTAAATGTCCAAATAATTAAAATATTTTTTATATTTAACGTTTCAAATTCCAACATCTATTATCATAAAATAATTTTTTTTTGTTAGGACAAACAACCATGAGGCAAAATTAGTTTAGAAAGAGTATAAGGTACAACATTGAATGACAACATTTGAAAAATGTATGTTCATTATATTAGGAACAAAATAATTGGGGTTACAATACACGGGTGAGTGTGTTTAGCTTTAGTTGGAGAGATCACAAACGCTAGTCATTCTTGTAATTTAAGACTCCTATTAATCAACTTGCAAGAATAATAATTGCCTCAGTTTGAAGCGCTTGAGTTTTTATTTCCCTAACTTTTGCATTAACCGCTCTTCTAAGTTTCCAACCCATCGGGATACTATAATTCTTGCCTAGGTCTCCTTTTCAGGTTTTCAACCTAGCGAACCCGTTTTTTCGATCATTTTTTTTAAGCATAATATTTTTTTGACTGCATCTGAATTTACTAGAAGTGGAAGGTCCTCCCCAATCCATTTATGCGAGTATTAGAGCTCCCCGAGAGAAAGCTTTTTTCACAACATATGGCCCTTCGTAATTCGGGGTCCATTTTCCACGAGAATGTTTGTTTTTGGGCAATATTTTCTTTAACATCAAGTCGCCTTCTCGAAACTCTCGAGGACGGATTTTTTTCTCGTATGCCTTTTTAAGTCTTTTTTTATTTAGGTGGTCATGGCATATAGCTATCATTCTCTTTTCTTCTTTGAGATTTAATTGGTCAAATCGTGATTGAACCCACTCAACCTCTTCAAGTATTGTTTCCATCAAGACTCTGATCGAGAGAGTTTCATCTTAAATGGGAAGTACCGATTCCATTCATACACCAATAAGAAAGGAGTTCCCCCTATTGATGTACGAACAGACGTGCTATAGCCATGTAATGCAAAGGGAAGCATTTCATGCCAATCCTTATATGTCTCCATCATTTTTGTATGATCTTCTTGTTATTCTTATTTGTTGCTTCTACAGCCCCATTCATTTTTGGACCATAGGGCGAAGAATTATGATGTTGAATTTTAAAACTATCACACAACTCCTTCATCATTTTATTATTCATATTGGTCGCATTGTTAGTGATTATCTTATTTGGCAAGCCATATCGAAAAAATCAATTATGTTTTGAGGAATCTGAAAACTACACTTCTCGTCACATTGGCATAAAAAACAGCTTCAACCAATTTTGTGAAATAATCAATAGCTACTAGGATAAATTTGTGCCCATTTGAAGCCTTAGGCTTGATGAGTCCAATAATATATATTCCCCATATTGAAAATGGACATGGTGATGTTAAAACATTTAAAGAGGTGTGTGGTACATGTACTTTATCACCATAGATTTGACATTTATGAAATTTCTTTACGTAACTAGAGCAGTCGGACTCCATGGTCAACCAATAGTAGCCAGCCTAACGATTTTTCTTGCCATTGTGTGTCCATTTGCATGGGTTCCGAAAGAACCTTCGTGAACCTCTTGAATGATTTTCTATGCTTCCTCTTGATCCACACATCTGAGGAGATTCATATCATGATTTTCTCTTATAAAGCACATCACCATTAAGTAGAAGTTCATTGACAACCTCCTTAAAACCCTCTTGTTGAATTTTTATTACTGACACATCTTGACCGACGCTTATTTTGAACATTAATGTCAATGTGGCCAAGGTGTCAACCAATTGGTTTTCTTCTCGAGGAATATGGTGAAAAGTGATATGCCTGAAGTGTTCTACCAATTCTTTGGTGTGCTTATAATACAAAATCAATTTAGAATCTCAAGTTTCCCACTCTCCTTTCTTTTGATGGATGACCAAAGATGAGTCTCCATATACCTCAAGAACTTTTACCTTTTCTTCAATGGCTACTTTAATGATCATGACACATGCCTCATATTCTGCAATATTGTTTGTGCAATGAAAACATAATCTAACCGTAAATGGGGAGAACTGGTTCTCTGGGGAAATTAAAATGGCTCCAATTCCATGCCCTAATGCATTAGAAGCACCATCAAACACCAACATCCAATTTTCTCTATTAGATTATTTAGTCTATTCAAATAGAGTCATTATACCTTCATCGTGGAATTCACACTGCATTGATTGATAATCTACTACCGGTTGTTGGGCCAAATACTCTGCTAGTGTGCTTCCTTTGATAGTCTTCCTTGAAACATACATCTAGTTGTATTCTGATAACAACATCTGCCAACGAGCAATCCTTCTAGTAAGAGCAGATTTCTCAAATATATACTTAATGGGGTCCATTTTAGACACCAACCAAGTTGGGTGACATAACATGTATTGCCTTAACCAAAGAGCAGCCCATGCCAATGCATAACATGTTTATTTAAGCAGTGAATACCTTGTTTCACAATTGGTGAACTTTTTGCTCAAATAATAAATAACATGCTCTTTCCTACCAAATTCGTCATGCTTCCCCATTACACAACCCATTGACTCATCAAGTACTGTTAAGTACATAATAAGTGGTTTCTCAGGAACATGAGGCATACTAAGATTGGAGGTTTTGATAACTAGTGCTTAATCTTTTCGAAAGCTTTTTGACAATTCTCATTCCACTCAACCTTTTGGTCTTTGCACAAAAATTTGAAAATGGGCACACATGTAGCGGTGAGATACGATATAAACCTGGCAATGTAATTCAATCTACCCAAAAATCCATGAACTTCTTTTATCGTGTGTGGAGCCGACATTTCTTGTATTGCTCTTACTTTATCTGGGTACACATCTATCCCTTTTTTACTAACGATAAACATAAGTAACTTTCCCGATCTTACACCAAAAGTGTATTTATCAAGGTTTAAACAGAGTTTGAACTTCCTTAGCCGCACAAATAACTTTTGAAGGTTAACAATATAGTCTTCTTCGATTTGAGACTTTGCAATCATACCGTCCACATAAACCTCTATCTCGTTGTGCATCATGTCATGATACAAAGTTACCATTGCTCTTTGATATGATGCCCCAACATTCTTCAAGCCGAATGACATCACTTTAAAACAGAAAGTTCCCCATTGTATGATGAATGTGGTTTTTTCCATATCCTCAAGAGTTATCTTGATTTGATTGTATCCTAAGAAACCATCCATGAAGGAGAAAAAAGAATAGTGAGTAGTGTTATCCACTAGGAGATCAATATGAGGTAGAGGAAAATCGTCTTTAGGACTTGCTTTATTTAAATCCTAATAATCAAAGCACATTCGTACCTTTCCATCCTTCTTTGGAACTGGGAAAATATTAGCCACCCATTGAGGATACTTTTCCACTGCTAAGAAACCAACATCAAATTGTTTCTTCACCTTTTCTCTAATTTTAATTGACATATCAGGTCTCATCCTCCTCAACTTTTGTTTAATTGGAGCACATTCAGGTTTGAGTGGTAGCGTGTGTGGAACTATGTTAGTATCTAGTCCAAGAATATCTTGATATGACCATGCAAAAAAGTCCACATAATCAAATTAAAGTTTAATCAACTTTTCTCGTTCACTTTCTTTCACAGACATACCAATTTTAAATTATTTCCTATCATATTCAATCCCCAAATTGATCACATCAATAGATTCTTGATAGATTTGGATTATCTTAGCTTCTTGTTCCATTAGCCTTTCTAGTTCTGGGGGAGATTCATAATTTTCTTCACAATCCTCATCAGCATGATTAATTGGGTGTTCAAAATTATAAGAATGGGTTCTAGTGTTGCTATTTTCAACAGATTCATTTTCGACTCTGCATTGTTTAATTAAAGAAGAAAAAAAAAGAAAACAAAAAATATTAATAAACATTGCCATTTCAGGAAATAGAAAAGGAGAACAGAAAAAATGGTTGAAGAATTCAAAAATACATTTATTGATAATAAGTACGAAATTGAAACACATGTGTCATAATTAGTTATCCTTATAGCTTTGGGCAAAGCAAAAGGAGTTAAAATACATAATTACTTTGAACATGAATTAACAAACACATGAACCTTGATAATCTTCCAATTGTTGAGACTGGTGTTTAGCGGACAATGGTACACTAGCTTGAGGGTACCATCATCACCATGATCTTCTTCCGCAACAATAACCTGATCAACATATATTATTCTGGCGCTTTGAAAAGTTTGGCGAATGTCACAAATAGAACTAATTTGTGAATTCGGTAGCCAGTTTTCCCAATGAGCCATCCTCATTCCAACATGGATTTGGAAGACTTCAATGATGTGGTAGATATTTTTGGTTCCTTTAAGCGATATCCTTCACCCATGAAGATAACATTGGAGATTTCTATTGCATGAAAGGAAGTCTCAATGGCTTCCTCAATGTCTTCAATGTAGCGTGTAGAAGATATATGACTTACTATCATATCTTCTTCCCCATATATTATTATTAGCTTATTGTTCACTATAAACTTTAGCTTTTGATGGAGGGTAGACGCCACTGCTCTAGTAGCATGAATCCACGATCTCCCTAAAAGACAAGTAATCGCCGGTTTAATATCCATGACTTGGAAGGTTATTCAAAAGTTATAGGGTCTGATTTGAATCGACCAGTCAATCTCACCAACAACTTATCTTCTGAATCCATCAAATGCTTTCACCACCATAGCACTAGGCTTTATACACTCTCCATCAACAAATAGTTTTGATAGTGTAGATTTCGACATGACATATAATGATGAACCATTATCAACTATCACTCATGCAAGAATATGATGGTGACACTTCACAAAGATGTGTAGTGTATTATGCTCTGTCCCTTCAGCTAGTAATTCATTATTGCTAAAACTCATACAACTACTAGCGCTGATGTTACCAATAACTCAATCAAACTGGTCGACAGTGATATCGTGAGTAACATGAGTCTCATTTAAATCTTTCATTAGTGCCCTTCTATGTGCTTTACATTTCAATAAGTAGAGAACAAATATCTTGGTATGGGTTTGATTTAGCTGATCCACCATCTTATATTCACTTTGCTTGATAAACATAAAAAATTCATTAGCTTCTTCTTCAAGCACCATCTTTTTACCAGTCACTTGTCCTTTTATGGCATGATACATAACTTCTTTACCTTTTTCTCCATGAACCTTGTAATACCTCGATTTTTAACAGCGCGAATGTATTTTTTTTTTAAACAAAGAAAATACTTTTGGATGAATATTTAAGTCATAGCACAACGACAAATAAGTCAACATAATTTACAAGCAGCGGAATAGTTTTTGAAATACGAATCCAAAGTATTTATGCATCAAAAGTGGTACATGGAACCCATCGAAAATGAAATGTCAAGCTGGCAATATTGATATAGATACAGTCTTCCAAATTAAAATAAACACATCCCAAAAGAAAGACTTCTAGTCCCTATACGTTAACCTAATCTGATCATTCCACAAAACTATATATCCTGAGTGATCTTCACGCGCCCCGCAAGACCCTCCTAACACAGCTCCAGTCAAGTGTGTCCAACTACAATCCCATTCACAGGGTACTAACAGGTGGGAAGATCTTGATTCTCATCTAAGGGCAAAGCCCATATTTCCACAATAATTATAAAGGGTCACCAACCGAAATTAACAAATACCACATAACATTTTTATATTTTCAAATGCTCAAAAGAACCTTTCGTCTTAGCATAATCCTCGAAAGGGTTTTCATATATCCAAAAAATGCATAAACAATGTTGAAAAATGAAGTTTTAACAAACTGCACTGTCGTAGCCGAATACAACTGAGAAAATGCAGGTTTTCAGTTTTAAAATGGCTCTGAATCAATCAACACTTTAAACATTAATATTATCAATTATGAACTCATAATTAACACCAAATTAATCTCTACAAATTCACACCTCAATCACACATTGAATATTCATTAAATCAATTATAAATACATCAAAACTTAATCAACCCAACTTCAAACCTCAAAGCAATTACGACAAATCACAACAACAACCGAATATGTATATACAATCATCAAAGTATAACAAACATGACTCGCGTGCCAAGCACCCTAATGGAATGCGTATATGCCAAAAGGCATGATTCCGGAATTCCAAACCAAAACCCTCCTCAAAGGGCATAAATCATAATTGTACCGCTTATCACAGACCAGTACTAATTACCAAGGTGCCACCTATCACGAGTCAACACGATTTACTAAAAAGCGTAAATCATAAACGTAACGCCTATCACATACCAGTACTGTTTACCGATGTGCCACCTATCACGGGTCAGCACGATTTACTAAAAAGCTTAAATCATAAACGTACCGCCTATCACAGACCAGTACTGTTTACCGAGGTGCCACCTATCACGGGTCAGCACGATTTACTAAAAAACGTAGATCGTAAACGTATCGCCTATCACAGACCAGTATTGTTTACCGAGGTGCCACCTATCACGGGTCAGCACGATTTACTAAAATTGTGTAGTCTATCACATACCTACACGACGCGAAAATCCCCGCAAGGATAAGATGAACTAACATATCACATGGCATCATCTCGTGGCCCATCACGGTCACCACTATCACCATGGCCCCATCGCTGTTACCATTTACTATGAAATGCATGAGCATACTTTACTCTTTTCACCACAATCATTAAGTAAATGCAGCTATTAAAAGATTCCCTATTTTTAATACTCATTTAACACTAATGATTTTTCAAACATAACACAGAGCATACTCAAACATATTTATTTACACCAATTTAAATTTCCACAACCACACATAAATCACATCTCCAAATTCCATCCACACCTAAATTGAATTAAATTCATTTTCCACCAAGTCACACATAAATTTCATCTAAAAAAAATCCATAATATTAATTATGAACACATCAATTTCACCTAACATGAATCACAAAAATTTCCAAACTTTATTCGCCATATTCAATCTCCAAAATTTTCAACCATAAATCACCACAACAACATTAATATATGAGAGTTCTCCCCACCGCTAACTCGGTGTCAACGGTCTTGATTCCTTTTCGAGACTCAAGGAGCTAACTACATAAACATGAATATTTATAACCATTTGTTCATAATAAAAGTAATCCAAACACAACAAAATTCCCAAAATTAAATCTTTCTCACACACCAAACTTTTAAAACCAAATAATCTATATTATTTACTTAAACCTAAATAAAATAAATATTGGCCAAATTTCACATTCACATACTCGACTATTAAAGCACCGAAATATTTGAGTTAATAAAATACTATAAACTTTTTTTCTTTTTAAACTCAATCAAAGAGTAATTAAATGAGTAACATTTTAAACTCTAATCATTTTTAATTTCAATCTATCTTTTTGCTCAAACTCTTTAACTTAGTTAAAATTTAAACTTTTTCACAACTTTATCAACTCTAAATTTTTCATAAAATTTCAACTTCAGTTCAAACTCATTTATTTGAAAATAATTCATTATGTAACTCAAACACGTTAAATTTAATCACTGCACATAAATCACATCAGAAAAAAATTCATGATATTAATTATGAACATACAATCCATACCCAACATTAATCACTACACAACACACCTCAAAATAAACTAAATTTAATTTCAACAAATTCACACATAAACTAAGAATGGGGAATCTCTTAATGTCTTGTTTACTTAATGTTTGTTTTGAAAATCGTTGGAGTTAAAAGAGTATTAAGAATGGGGAATATCTTAATATTTCTGTTTGCTTAATGTGTGTTTGTTTGTGAAAATCGTTTAAGTTAAATGAGGATTAAGAATGGGGAATCTCTTAATGTCTTGTTTACTTAATGTGTATTTGGGAAATCGTTTAAGTTAACTAGGCATTAAGAATGGGGAATCTCTTAATGTCTTGGTTACTTAATGTTGTTTTGAAAATCGTTTAAGTTAACTGGGCGTTAAGAATGGGGAATCTCTTAATGTCTTGGTTACTTAATGTTGTTTTGAAAATCGTTTAAGTTAACTGGGCGTTAAGAATGGGGAATCTCTTAATGTCTTGGTTACTTAATGTTGTTTTGAAAAAAGTTAACTAGGTGTTAAGAATGGGGAATCTCTTAATGTCTTGGTTACTTAATATTGTTTTGAAAATCGTTTAAGTTAACCGGGCGTTAAGAATGGGGAATCTCTTAATGTCTTGGTTACTTAATGTTGTTTTGAAAATCGTTTAAGTTAACGGGGCGTTAAGAATGGGGAATCTCTTAATGTCTTGGTTACTTAATGTTGTTTTGAAAATCGTTTAAGTTAACTGGGTATTAAGAATGGGGAATCTCTTAATGTCTTGGTTACTTAATGTTTGTTTTGGAAAATTGTTTAAGTTAAATGAGAATTAAGAATGGGGAATCTCTTAATATCTTGTTTAATTAATGTTTGTTTTGGAAAACCATTTAAGTTAAAAGAGTATTAAGAATCGAGAATCTCTTAATACTTGTGTTTGCCTAATGTTTTGTTTTGAAAATCGTTAAGTTAAATGAGTATTAAGAAGGGGGAATCTCTTAATATCTGCATTTACTTAATGTCGTCGTGAAAATGATTTTGTGGAGAAATGAATTATTGTGTTTTGGCGTGAATTGTGTAATAAATTTCTGAATACGGTTGAGGTTGTTCTGTGTGGAATTTGAAAACCATTAGAGTTAAATGAGCATTAAGAATAGGGAATCTCTTAACTTCTTGTTTACTTAATGTGTGTTTGGTTGTGAAAATCGCTTAAGTTAAATGAGTATTAAGAATGGGGAATCTCTTAATGACTCGTTTACTTAATATTTGTTTTGAAAATCGTTTAAGTTAAATGAGTATTAAGAATGGGGAATCTCTTAATGTCTCGTTTACTTAATGTTTTTTTTGAAAATCGTTAAGAATGGGGAATCTCTTAATGTCTTGTTTACTTAATGTTTGTTTTAGTAAACCGTGCAGACCCGTGATAGGTGGCACCTTGGTAAACGGTACGGGCCCGTGATGGGCAGTACGTTTATGGTTTACGCTTTTTGGTAAGTTGTGCTGACCCGTGATAGGTGGCACCTCGGTAAACAGTACTGACCCGTGATAGGTGGTACGTTTACGACTTACGTTTTTGGGTAAATTGTGTTTGTCCGTGAGAGACTGCACATGTGTTTGTCCGTGAGAGACTACACCCTGGTAAATTGTGTTTGTCCGTGAGAGACTGCACAGGTGTTTGTCCGTGAGAGACTACGCCCTGGTGAATTGTGTTTGTCCGGGAGAGACTGCACAGGTGTTTGTCTGTGAGAGACTACATCCTGGTAAATTGTGAATTGTTTGTTCATTTTGATGTTGTGGGTATTGTGTTATAAGTGTTAAGTGTTATGTTTTGGAATTTGGTGATAGCATGTTTGATTGCAATACTATTTCGAAACTCATGATGTTGTAGTAATTGTGTTATAAGTGTTAAGTGTTATGTTTTGGAATTTGGTGATAGCATGTTTGATTGCAATACTATTTCGAAACTCATGATGTTGTAGTAATTGTGTTATAAGTGTTAAGTGTTGTGTTTTGGAATATGGTGATAGCATGTTTGATTGCGAAACTATTTTGAATCCCAATTTGTCGTGGTGATCACGTTGGAATTGCTAAGTGTTAAGATTTGGGATTATGTATGAATGTGATTGAGTTAGTTTATGTATTTTTGGAAGATTATGCAGGGAAATCGATTGCCCCAATCGATTGGATCAGTTACAGGGACTTCTCTAAATTGATCAAATCGATTTGTCAAATCGATTTTGTAATTTGTCCTTCAAAACCCTTTAAGAAATCGATTGAATGAATCGATTGATATGTCTCATGTTTTCTTGAAATTTGAAAATGCATTGAAGAAATCGATTGACTAAATCGATTTGGCCATCCAAGAACTCAGCCATTTTTCACGAAATCGATTTGCCCAATCGATTGACTTTAATACAGGGGCTCTGTCTTTCACGAAATCGATTTACCCAATCGATTTGGTAATGTGTGGTTTCAAAACCACTTAAGAAATCGATTTAGCAAATCGATTGGATTCATTACAGGGGCTCTGTCTTTCACAAAATCGATTTCCTCAATCGATTGATGTAAGTTCAGAGTTCTATTTTCACTAAAAACTTTCAGGAAATCGATTTGCCCAATCGATTGGCTTAGTGGAAAATCTTATTTTGAGTTGGGTAGTTGATTACTCAATTGATTTATCAATGTTTTGGTCAGTTATATATTACTTGATATTTAGAGAACTTTATTTGATTTCATTTATATTTGGCAAGCATTATATGAACTCTTCGCATATGAAAAATCCTTTTAAGGTGCATGCTTAGTTGAGAGGATATTTTATGCATTTGAAAACTTAAATGTTATGTGTTAACTGTTAATTTCGGTTGGTGACCCTTTACAACTATTGTGGAAATCTGGACTTTGCCCTCAGATGAGAGCTAGGATGATCCTACCGGTTCGTACCCTACGGTTGGGAATGTAGATGGGAATGCTTGTTTGGAGCTACGCTAGGGGGATCTCACTGGGCGTGTGGAGATCACTCAGGGTGTTTAGTGTTTTGTAAAGTGATCAGACTAGGTTGACACAGAGGGAACATATGTCTTTTTTTTGGGTTGCATTTATTTTTAAACATGGAAGACTGTACCACTTTTGTTATGTAAATATTTTGAATTCATGGATTGAGAACTTTTTCCGCTGCTTGTAAATTATAATGACTTAATTACTTATCCAAAGGTGTTACCTTATTTAATTCCCTATTCTATTTTAATTTCTTTTGAAAAAAAAAATACACCCTCGCTTTAATAAACAGGGTGTTACAAAATACATCAAATTTCTTTTCCACAAAATCACATATAATGTCCTAAATGCAAACTAAAAGTTTGGAAGGATCCCTTACCTTAACGATAGTTCTAACACGCGATTACGGTACCGTAATTAATTTCGGTAAAATTTAAGTTCGTGACGTCGCGTCGAAAACTAGCTCACGGCACTGAGCAACTTTCTCTTCTGTCACTTCTCGAAACGAAGCTTAGATCTAAGAGAAAAATGAAGATTTTTGTGTTTATAGGTTTTGAAAACAAAAGAATTTGGAAACAGAGAAGGAGAAAGAAGAAAACAACTTGGCAACGTTGGAAATGCTTTCCTTTTCTTTCCTGATTCTCTTTCTTCCTTTCTTTCATATATATATATATATATAATATATTAAAATAATAATAATATATTAGAATAATAATAATAATAATAATAATAAAATAAATATCTAGATATTTTTAAAAAACATCATTCCACCCATCACCTCACATCACTTCTCAAACCACTTTTTTAGAAAAATATCTTCTTTCGCCGCAATTCAATTGACACATGTATTTTTCCGAAAAACACTGCATCTCAGAAATTTTTTTTCTTCGACAAAAGATTCACCGTAATTAAACAAAATTATTAATCGGCGAATAATTTTAATCGAGTCTCCAAAAATATATTTTTGGCATTTAACTCACAAGATATCATTAAATTGGCTAAAAAGCCTCGGAATTCAACACAAAATTCCCCAAAATTTATAAATTACAATTTAAAATTAAGGTTCTTACATTACTACCCTCCAAAAAGAAGTTTCGTCCTTAAAAACTTAAAGTATGAGTAACAATCCACACTAGGTTTGTACTCAAATTCAACTTACAAGTCACAATTTGTTTCGCCCGGCCCACTAGAAGAAAGTGTTGCTTACCCCTTTTCATAGGGTGCTTAATAACTCTATAAATTACCATAGCCGGTAAGACTCGTTCGTTCCATTCAACATGATTTTGTTACTATCAACAAGAGATTAAGGATGATCAGTTCCTCAATTTGTCAATAAGTAGCCGACAACCATGATGGTGGCTTAAACTATCTTAACCTAACTGTAATAATGCTCTTTGCGACAAGCACTTAAGGTTATTCTAATGCACAAGCGGTCAAACAATCTTCTCAAGCTCCACTGAGTTTTTCCTTATTTTCCTATAACTTTGATCCTATCGCCCATAGCTATGTCACATAGCCTCATATACATCCACTACGTGAAAAAAAATTTAAATATTTGTGAATATCACTTATTTAATTAAAAGAAAAGAAACGAACTAGATGAGTCATTTTAGGTCAAGAAAGGCCTAAAAGATAAGAAAAGGCTAACAAGAAAGAAGTTGTTGCGCTTAAGAAATACACATACTAGTGTGTGTATAGTTAGAAAGAATCACTATTTAACTTTAATAGTTTGTTTTGGTGGTAAAATTATATTTATTAGACTCAGTAAGTTATAGACATGTTCTTCGCTAGTGTGATTGACAACTAGTACAACTCAAATGGTAAGTAACAAAAATATGTAATGTTATATATTTGACACGAGGATTCAGATCCATAAAATCCTTACTTCTCCATATTTCATTTAAGTGAGTTTCACACCTAGACTCTTTAAAAAAAAAATTATTTATAAAAAATTTAAAAAAGACCTCTGATTTGATTTATTAAAATGTAAGATTAAATATGTTTTTTATATCTATAATTTTATTGGTTTTTTAGTCCTATGTAAATTTAACCCTAAAATTTATGTATCAACTATCAATTGAGAAATTGTAGACTTGAGTTTAAATAACATTAGATTTTTGTTTTCAAAAGAAATCACAGTAGAAGTGAATGAAAGTAATAATTAGTCATGTCAATCTTAATTGATAAAGCATATATTATCCATATTGTACTAATCAATCTGCACATTAATTTTCTTATCTAAACAAAAGAAAAATTCATGTCAATGAACTCCTTAATGCAGTTGATCAGAGCAACAAGAGGATGATGAGGTTGTAAACTCTCATAACCAAGGCTTAGGTTGACGTAGAATCAACTCTATAACAATATTCAAATAATTTTTTTTTGGGCTAAACTAAGACAATGATACATAGGAGCTCAACTAATAAATGAGTACCAATGAATCTTGAAAAACCCATTAACCATTCTCAATTTCCATTTTTGAGAATTCCACCAAAACAAGCTCGACAAATATCATTGAAGGTACAACCATCAACATTAGCCTTAATTGTATGCTAATTTGGAGGAATCAAACAACATGTCTATGTGGTTTCTACATATGAGAAGAAAAAAATCGAATGGCAATATCGCCATTTTAAAATTGCCATGAGTCACATAGACGAAGTCAGAAGTCAGAAATTGTTACTTTTGAGTTTCAAAAACTATTTAAAAATCACAATTTATGCCACCGAAGATATTACTGGGTTGAGTCACGGACTAGGTTGCTCTTTTTAAGACGTTTCGTGGCATTGACCAAATTGTGCAAGGCAGACTATCAACCACGAAATCCTCATAATAAAACAATCCAGATTCACTGTATCAGAGTTGCAATGCATTGTAGAAAACTATTCTAGAATTATATCCTCAATATAGTGATTAAAGCCATTGTCAATATGACGATTAAAGTCGTTCGCAATATGGTACTACGACCACTCATAACTACGACATAATAATCGCTCTAGAAACCGATAGGACTACAGTACCAAACCGCTCTAAAAAAAAGGGACTACGACATAACAACCGTTCTAAAAAAATAAAGGAACCACGGTATAACAACCGTTGTAAAAACCGTCGGGACTATGACACAACAACTGCTGTAAAAACTGAGGGGACTACGACACAACAACTGCTGTAAAAACTGAGGGGACAACAACATAACAACCTCTCCAAAAACGAAAGGGACTACGACATAACAACCGCTCAAAAATCAAAGGAACATAAAGAAAGGGGAGAAGTGGCTAAAAAATTAGGCGAACATAATATAAAAGGGATAAAATAAAAAGTTGGGAAATGCATCTAACTTTGGCGTACGTTTCACAATATTTTGAAACTCATTATATAGTGATGGAAGCAAATTCATATATGTTTTCTATCCAATGTGGGACTTTAATGTTTACATAGTTGAAAACTATTCAAAATATGAGAGTTTTCCAACGTGGGATTTCAAAAATATTATTTTCAATGTGGGACTTGAATTTTAAAACAAGTTTCTTTCCACTTAAATTTACAAAAAACATTTATTTCCAATGTGGGACTTCAATAAATTTTTAAATTCACATAATAACATACGTATTTTCCAACAATCCCCTGCTCGAATTTAAAAAATGTTTCTGAAATAGCGTCAAATGCTTATATAAAATCGTGCATAAACAAAGGTGTCTCTTGATTTGAATCTTTGCATAGTAAGTAAGATTCAGATTCAACAAGAGTGACTCGTAGTCTTGAACTCTATCTCTGACATCAAAGTCACACAACCATTTCATAGGGTGTATTCTCAAAAGCCCGTGCATTTAATTGCCTTGCATGTGTATCCAAGTATCGTGAACGCTCTACGAATTCTGCCTCAAAATTCCATAGGAAGCAGCCCCACTTCCACATTCACATAGGTGAGTGAGTCTATCAAGAGTACTCTTTAGCTAGGTACTCCCTCCACATAGAATATAAATCTCATTAAGAGTTTCTATTACCTCATCCTATCATCGCTTCAGAAATCATGCTTCTCTGATTTATAATAACATGTTCATCTCATATCACTTCACGACTTGTCATTACCCATTGAACCTAATTCTTGGATCTTCAGTCTAATAGGTCGGGTTACCGTCATGAGTGACTCTATAGGCATTAGTCACATCCTTTTGGATGTATTTATGACTTTCTCTCTAGCTAACCCTTTCATCAAAGGATTTTCTAAATTCTCATCAATGCATACATGATCCACTATAACAACTCTTTTAGAAAGTAACTCTCTAATAGTGTGGTACTTACGATGAATTTTTTGTCTCTTATCGTTGTAATAACGATTCTCAATCTTCGCAATAGCCGCGATACTATCGCAGTGGGTCAACACATATGTCATAGGTTTTTCCCATTCAATGATATAAACTAGCAAGCATCTCAACTAGCTCGCTTCTTCACTAGTAGTAGCTAGTATTTTAGACTCCATAATGGACTCAACCAATATCATATGTTCTTTGATTTCCAAAATATAATGGTTGTTTTGGAATCATTTGATAAGATATTCCAATCAACATCATTGTATCCTTCAAGGACTGTAGGAAATCTTGGATAATGTAATTCGAGATTCATGGTTCTTTTTAGAAATCTCATGACTCTTTCGACAGCGTGCCAATACTCCATACTAGGTCTACTGATAAACCTGCGCAACAGTCCCACGACATAAGCAATGTCAGGTCTAGTACAATCAGTGGCATATCTGAGGTTGCCAGTGATGCTCATATATTCAGTTTGTCTCACACGTTCACTAGTGTTGAAAAGTTTCACACTTAAATCATATGGTGTGTAAGCAGGTTTACGATCAAAGTATATCCAAAGAAATACCATTTTCTGACCTAGTAATTGTCGCGTTTGGTTTGTCCGTGAAAAAGGAGTCGCCACCAATTTTATTTTTACTAAAGGAAAAATTGGATAAAACCTAAAATAATGATTTTTGAACCAAAAATTTAGATTCGGGAGTCGATTATAATTAGGGAAGTATTACCACCCTACAACATCCGTTAAAATGGTTACCCTACAAACTATTTATTTATTTATTTATATATTTATTTTTACCCCAAAAAGAATAAAAAAATGAGAAATTAAATTATTTATATTAATAAAAGAAGTTAAAATATTTTTTTAGTAATTTGGTTTGCCAAGGGGAAGACCTTGCTCCTACGTATCCCCATATGCAATAGGAAAATCAAAACACACGTAGTTCTTGGGTGAAAAATATTTATGTGTTGACCGATTTTATTATTAATTTTATAATAATATTATTATATATTTATATACATATCAAAAAATAAAAATAAAAATATAATTATAATAATAATAACATAAAGGATTTTTTAGAAAAAACAATATAACGTGGCGGTATGTGAACGAGATAGATGAACACGACGATGAAACAACATGTTAAAGGATTTGCTCGTACGTAGTCACATAAGTCGTGATACACAGGCCACCAACAATTGGGGGTGAGTGATATGGCGCGGCGAGCGGGGATGAAGTTCATCCGACAACAACGACCATTAATTCTAATCCTAAGTGAAAAACCATTTATCCGTTGTTATGATTTTTTTAGTTATTTGATAAAGATATAATATGAATTTTCTATTATACTACAATAGCGTGAAATTTATTTTCTTGGTCTATAAACATCAATTAGTTATATTTTTTTTATTATTTTGTGTTGCAAAGAAAACAATTTTAGGATTAAACAACTTTAATAAAAAATGAAAACTTAACATATGAGTTTATATTTTTATAAACAAAAAAATAGAATAAATTTTAAAATGATGCAATACAAAGACTAATAAACAGAAAATTAGTGAAAACAATAAGAAAGTGATACCTTACTGCTGAATTGTTTTTTTGCTAGACCGATTTTTTCAAAATCAGATTATCTTTTGCCTATTAATCTCTCTATTTTTTCTGTGCTCTCAAATTGTGTTTTGAATTGTGTCCCTCTTTGTCCTCTTGTGATAGACTATTTATAGATTTTTTGGGTGTAGATTACAAAAGACAAGAGAATAATTGTCAATTGATTACCATTAATCTGTTTATTTTCGATTTCTTTTCATTTCATCGACCACAATTATACTGATTCTTATTATCATTGATTCATTTATTCGGTTTCTTTTTTATTCAATTGATCACCATTATACTGATTCATTTCTTTTCGGTTTCTTTTTATTCAAATGATGACCATTATAATAATTTTTATTACCATCAATTAAATTCAATTAAATACGTTTGTTTGTTTATTTTTATTTTATTTTATATATTTTAGAAAATAGTAAAAATTTCTGAAAAAGAATCAGAGTCAAATAGAAACCAAACACATCCATGATTTTCTAAAATTTTAAAGTCTAAATATTTATTTTTATTATTATTTTCATCATTATTATTATTTTTTTAATTTTTTTTATATATTTATTAAAAATCATAAAGTAGCGGACAAAATTAGGTGTCAATAGTAATCTTAATTTCAAGATTACATTTGATTCTCCGAGGTCTTTCATATTAAAGTTGTTACACAACAATGATTTCACAATATTTATAGCATGAATGTTTGAATCAAATATGAGTAAGTCGTCTACATAGAGATATATGATAGTGCAAATGTCATTTTTAGATTTGTAGTAAATATATTTGTCACTTTCATTCACTTTAAACTCATTCGATATAATCAAGTTATCAAATTTTCATGCCATTTCTTCGGAGTTTGTTTAAGATTATACAATGATTTATCTAGCTAGTATTCTTGTCCTTGAATTACAAAACCTTCAGGTTGTTCCAAATAAATTTCTTCTTCTGAATCACCTTTTGAAAAAAGTTGTTTTAACATTCATTTGGTGTATCACCAGGTTATGAATAGCCGCAAATGATATGAGTATCCTAATGGATGTTATTCTAGTGACTGGTGAAAAGGTGTTGAAAGAATCTATATTTTCTTTTTGTCTAAAACCTTTGACTACAAGACGTGCATTGTATTTATCAACAGTTCCATCGAGTTTTAGTTTCTTTTTCAACATACATTTACAACCTATTGGTTTTCAACCAGAAAACAAGTCTACTAAATGTTAGGTCCTGCTAGACTCTAAAGAATTCATTTCATTGTTTATTGCTTCTTGCAATAAATCTGCATCCAAAGATGACAAAGCTTCTTAGAGATTTACAAGATTCTCTTCTAAAGTGTAGCCTGCATATTCGGGTTTATAATTTTTAGCAACTATGAATCTCTTACTTCTTCGAGTTTATGTTTTGCCTGGTTTGCTGCTTCTAGTTACAGGAATGTGACTTGATTCGCTGCCCCCACTATTTCTCCATTTGAAAGGGAATTTTTTTTCATATAAGTCAACACCATTTGACTCTATGATCACTTTTGCATTTAGGTCATAAAACCTATACGCTTGGTTCTTTAGTGCATACCCAGTGAACACACATTCATAGGCTCTACTAAAGAGTTTAATTCGATTGGGATCGGGGATTCTGGCATAAGCCAGATAGTCCCAAGTTTGAAAATAAGACAGTTTTGGTTGTCTTTTCTTGACAATCTCATAAGGAGATGTTTTGTTTTTAGATTTAGGAACTCTATTCAAAACATAGGAAATGAGTAATTTATTTTCCGCACACCAATGAGATGCAACACTAACCATACTAGCTACAACACTAAGCATAAGAGTTTTATTCCTAAGTTACTTAATTTTGAAATCAAATGTGTTCACATCACGTAGTATTACATGTCAAAAATTAAAATCACACAACATATAAGCAAAAAGAGATATTTTATTGATTTCAACATTCAAACATATAAAGACATTAAATTTCAACATTTAATTTAAATATGCCACAAGTCATGTATCTTAATAGATGATCTTATGAGTTATCTTCTAAATTTTACAAAAGTGTGTCTCCATCTATAACACCCTTATTTTAATTATATAAATTAAAACCCTTAATTTTGTTTATTCTTTTTATTGTTTTAGTGTGACGATAATAGAATAATTATTCCTTAGATGTTTGATTATTTGATGAAGTAATTTTATATTAATTAATTATTGGGATTTTTTTATTATTAACTAATTAAAACTCGTAAAAATATCTGTCTTAGAGTGAACAATGACCAAGTCAATTTTGACCAAGTCAAAATTGAATCACTCACACTACTCTTGTGTCCATTCAAATGTGTAACTAACAATAATAAATACATGAATGTCAATTAATTCCTAACGATTGGTGATTGAATGATATTATTCCAATTGAATTTTGTATTCATGTGGGCAATTAAACTCAATGAAGGGAATTATTCCTTCACATTCCCTCACAACCATCCTCACATTCCCTCACATTCCATCCTCACATTCCATCCTCACATTCCCTCACATTCCTTCACAACCATCCTCACATTTCCTCACATTCCTTTATCTTGTTGAAATTTTCGAGGACGATATAGTGTCACTTGGAAGGAAAGCACTTGAGGTAAGGGCTTTTCCCCATGCAGAGTTAGGCTAGATGTTAAATTAGCGAATCGTAAGATATTGATATGATGTCTGGATGTCTTAAAAGGAAAATATTGATTTTATTTTCGTCGTAAAGAAATTTACTATAATGCTTTGATCTTTTTCTTTTTGCAATACCTCTATCTTGATGAATTAATTAGAGTTATATTTTTATTATTATACCTTGATAAATATGTTTGTAGTAAAATTGTTTAGTGTTTTACGTATTTTAGAGTATTTAATTATAAAGTTATAATATTATAATTAGTAATATGTTTATTATGATGTATTTGATTTTAATTCTTGACTTCGAGTATTTTAAATTTAAAACGTGATTTTTATGAACAATGTATGTGTTTTGAGGAAATTGATGAGAATTTTTAGATTTTTATTTTATTTTAATAATATAAAAAAATTGATTGTTAAATGCAATAATGAATAGTCTGTTTTTAGAATGCAGAAAACTTTATAGTGAAATGAATGAAATTTATGTTATTTTATTCTTGGTGATATGAGATTTAATTGTTATCAATAACACGTACTCAAATCGAATCTTATGGATTATTAAAATGAAAGTAGGGATTTTGTGATATTTGATCACGTGCATATTTGATGTGTTGAAAGTTATTGAGTTATAATTATGAAAATCCATGATAATGTAAATTTGATGTTTATGTAATTTACAAAAATTTGATCTGAAATGATTTGTTCTTGTGATTGCCTTAGTGGCTGGTGATCTGGGTTTGAATAGTTTTTCTTTGTGGTGCCTAAGTGGCTGATTATTTGTGTTATCATTTTCTTTCTTTGTGGTTGCCTAAGTGGCTAGTGATTTGTATATTTTGAACATTATTATCATTGTCATGACATATCATATGCATCTTTGTGGACGCCTTAGTGGCTGGTTTAATTTTTCCCATTGGTATGGGTGACTTCTGTGTGGACGCCTTAGTGGCTGGCCATATCCGGATCATATATGTTTAGGAGCATGCATAAATTGCATACATTTTATTATCATTGTTATTTTCATTCTAAAGTGAGTTATTATTAGAGTTATTTATATATATTTTATAACTTTTCATACACTCTTGCGAAACACTATCCTAAACATGACATGGAGTTGGCTGCAATAGTTTTTGCACTAAAGATTTGGAGGCATTATCTGTATGGATGCAATTTTGATGTATATAGTGACCATAAAAGTTTGAAATACTTATTTGACCAGAAGGAGCTCAATATCCGACAACGGAGATGGATGGAGTTTATCAAGGATTATGAGTTTACGTTGCACTATCACCCAGGAAAAGCCAATATGGTGGCTGATGCCTTGAGTAGAAAACGAGCCCATTTGTCATCCATAACATTGAAAGGGTTAGAGTTGTTAGAGAATTTTCGCAACTTGGATCTTAATTTGGATTCTGTGTTGGGAAAAGTACAATGTGGAATGATCAAAGTAGATAATAAACTAATGAATGAGATTAAAGCCCTTCAAGCGACTGATGAGGCTATTCAGGGGAGACGAAAATTGGTTAAGACCAGCAAGGCTTGAGAATTTGAAATAGATCAAGATAACATTTTGTGGTGTAATAAACGTATTTGTGTGCCCAATAATGCAGAGTTGAGGAAAACTATTTTGGATGAGGCCCACAAGAGCAAACTAAGTATTCACCCTTGTACTACGAAGATGTATAAAGACATGAAGCACAAATTTTGTTGGCCAGGAATGAAGAAACAAGTGGCGGAATATGTGGTGTCTTGCCTGACTTGCTAAAAGGCTGAGGTTGAACACCAAAAACTTGTTGGATTGTTGCAATCATTAGATGTACCGGTGTGGAAATGGGATAGCATATCTATGGACTTTGTGGTGGCATTACCTAAGACTCAGAAGAAATTTGACTCCATTTGGGTGATTATTGATAGGCTCTCAAAATCCGCCCATTTCATACATGTAAGGACAACTTACAATGTGTCTAAGCTTGCAGAGATTTACGTTGCTGAAATTATTAGATTACACGGGATACCATCTAGCATTGTGTCTGATAGAGATCCAAAGTTCACTTCTCGTTTGTGGGAAGCATTACATGAGGCATTAGATACTAAATTGAGATTGAGTTCAGCCTACCACCCTCAAACCGATGGTCAAACGGAAAGGACTATTCAGACAATAGAGGATTTGCTAAGAGCTTGTACATTAGATAATCGAGGAAGTTGGGATGATCTATTGCCTCTTATTGAATTTACCTATAACAATAGTTATCATGTGAGCATCAGGATGGCACCGTAGGGCCAGAGTTGGTGCAACAGACTATAGAGAAGGTGCGTCAGATCCAAGAGCGGATGAGGACAGCGCAAAGCAGGCAGAAGAATTATGCTGATCGACATAGGAGACCTTTGGAGTTTCAAGAAGATGAACATGTATTCTTGAGAGTGACACCCACTACTGGAGTTGGTAGGGCATTGAAGTCAAAGAAGCTTACTCCGAAGTTTATTGGCCAATTTGCATGATGTGTTCCATGTGTCACAATTGAGGAAGTACATGGCAGATCCATCTCATATTATTGCGCCAGATGATATTCAATTGAAGGAGAATCTTACCTTCGAGGTCCCACAGATAAGCATCGCAGATAGAACTACCAAACATTTAAGGGGAAAGGAAATTCCATTGGTTAAGGTGATTTGGAACCAGACAACTGGGGATGCCACTTGGGAGTTGGAGGAGAAGATGAGGGAGCTTTACCCAGACCTTCTAGATACCTCTTACTTTCAAGGACGAAACTATTTTAAGGGGGTAAGTATTGTAACACCCTTATTTTAATTAATTAAATCAAAACCCTTAATTTTGTTTATTCTTTTTATTGTTTTAGTGTGACGATAATAGAATAATTATTCCTTAGATGTTTGATTATTTGATGAAGTAATTTTATATTAATTAATTATTGAGATTTTTTTATTATTAACTAATTAAAACTCGTAAAAATATCTGTCTTAGAGTGAACAATGACCAAGTCAAAATTGAGTCACTCACACTACTCTTGTTTCCATTCAAATGTGTAACTAACAATAATAAATACATGAATGTCAATTAATTCCTAACGGTTGGTGATTGAATGATATTATTCCAATTGAATTTTGTATTCATGTGGGCAATTAAACTCAATGAAGGGAATTATTCCTTCTCTCTGATCAATTACCCACCTCTTTTATTAGTCACAGACACCTCTCCTTCGTAAGACACGTCATTACCAACATTACATTCATCTCAAATATTTTCTAAGTCACTCAAACAACCATCCTCACATTCCCTCACATTCGGATCGAGGTTCCAAACTTTTGTTCCTTCATCTTGTTGAAATTTTCGAGGACGATATAGTGTCACTTGGAAGGAAAGCACTTGAGGTAAGGGTTTTTCCCCATGTAGAGTTACGCTAGATCTTAAATTAGCGAATCGTAAGATATTGATATAATGTCTCGATGTCTTAAAAGGAAAATATGGATTTTATTTTCGTCGTAAAGAAATTTACTATAATGCTTTGATCTTTTTCTTTTTGCAATACCTCTATCTTGATGAATTAATTAGAGTTATATTTTTATTATTATACCTTGATAAATATGTTTGTAGTAAAAATGTTTAGTGTTTTACGTATTTTAGAGTATTTAATTATAAAGTTATAATTTTTATAATATTATAATTAGTAAGATGTTTATTATGATGTATTTGATTTTAATTCTTGACTTCGAGTATTTTAAATTTAAAACGTGATTTTTATGAACAATGTATGTGTCTTGAGGAAATTGATGAGAATTTTTAGATTTTTATTTTATTTTAATAATATAAAAAAATTGATTGTTAAATGCAATAAAAAATAGTTTATTTTTAGAATGCAGAAAACTTTACAGTGTAATGAATGAAATTTATGTTATTTTATTCTTGGTGATATGAAATTTAATTGTTATCAATAACACATACTCAAATCGAATCTTATGGATTATTAAAATCTTAGGATCATGCATAAATTGCATACATTTTATTATCATTGTTATTTTCATTCTAAAGTGAGTTATTTATATATATTTTATAACTTTTCATACACTCTTGCGAATCATAAAATCTAATATTATTTCTGTAAATCTTTTATTACCAAAAGATTTTATATTTTTATTTTATAGTTGTTAACTTATTGTTTGGTTTGATTTTGCAATGGGATGAACTGACCCCTTACACCAACATTTAGGAACTAGGGATTTTGAAGAATTGCATTAACGACGTTTGCTTGGCGCGCGCACGTGGGAATAATGGGTATTTTAATAAATAAATAAAAATAATGTTTGTAGTGATAAAATTGGTGTGGTACATTTTTATTTTATTTTTTGAAGTTATTTACTTTTGTGACCGATTTTAAATAGAAATGCGAAGGCGGGGTCCTTCCGCTAGGAAAAACCTTAATTATTCTATTTTAGTACGTAAGTGGACATTTTCTATAATTGGTAACTTGTCTTTACAAAAATAATAATATTAATATTAATTAAATTGCGCTACTTTATTTCTTAAAGTGAAATCAAACTATCTCCTAGTGAAATTTTGTTATAGGATGAATAATAAAAAAATTGTTTTGAAAGAAAATAAATATTTTCGAGTAATATCTTGGATCAAAATCTGGGGCGTTACAGCATCTGTCATCTGATACTCTGGGTAGCAACTCACTACATACTTATTCATAGCATGTCAAATATATCTAGTAGTATTACTGGAACTGTAATACTTGTACATATCATCAACAAGTCCATTAAGAATATAATTCTTATCATTATCTCCCATGGTTTAATTCTTCAACTTTCTTATCATTTTCTGTTTGCTTCAAACTGAAACATTTTATTGAAATTAGAGGCAACAAAACCAAATCTAGTAATCTCTTTGGTTGACATGGCAGAAATAAACGTCTTAAAATTTTTATTTTTGAGTTTCAAAAATTAATTAAAAATCACAATTTATGCCACCAAAGATATTATTGGGTTGAGTCACGGACTAGGTCTCTGTCTTTAAGACGTTTCGCGGTACTGTCCAAATTGTACAAGACAGTCTATCAATCACGAAGCCCCTAGGATAAAACAACCCAGATTAGTCCTCAGGATAAAACAGCTCAGATTCACTATATTGGAGTTTCACTGCACCGTAGAAAATCGTTCTAGAATTACACCCTCAATATGACGATTAAAGTCATTATCAATATGATGATTTAAGTCATTCGTAATGTGATACTACGACCACTCATAACTACGACAGAATAACCGCTCTTGAAACCGATAGGACTACACTACCAAACTGCTCTAAAAAACAAAGGAATTATAGTATAACAACCGCTCTAACAACCGAAGGGACTACGGAATAACCACAACTCCATTCAAAAATGGAAGGGACAAAAATAAAGGGGATAAGTGGCTCAAAAATTAGGTGAGCAAAATATAAAAGGGAGAAAATAGAAAGTTGGGAAATGCATCTTTGGTGTACTTTGCACAATAGTTTGAAACTCATTATCCAGTGATGGAAGGAAACTTTTCTATCCAATGTGAGACTTTAATATTTACATTGTTGAAAACTACTCAAAATATGAGAGTTTTTCAATGTTGGATTTCAAAAAAATTATTTCCAGCACGGGATTTGAATTTAAAAAACATGTTTCTTTTCACTTGAATTTACAAAAAATATTTATTTTTAATGTGAGACTTAATTTAAAACAAGTTTTTTTCCACTTAAATTTACAAAAAAATATTTATTTTCAATGTGGGACTTCAACAAATTTTTAAATTCAGACAATAATATATTTATGCTTCAACAAATACCCTATGCTCTAGTGGTAAAAATATTTGTATTAGACTCGTATGTTGTAGACATGATCTTCGCTAGTGTCATTGACGATTAGTACAACTCAAACAATAGGTATAAAATATATTTGATTTGATATAAAGAGATGTTGATTCAGATCCATAAAATCCTTACTTCTCCATACTTCATGAAAGTGAGTTTTACTGCTAGACTCTTTAGAAAAATAAAATCTATTTATAAAAAAAATTAAAATAACCTCTGATTTTATTTATTAAAATTTAAGATTAAATGTATTTTTTTATCTCTTTAATTTTATTGGTTTTTTAGTTTATAAATTTAACCTTAAAATTTATGCATGAACTATCAACTGAGAAAATTTGGATTTGGGTTTAAATCCCATTAGATTTTTTTTCCAAAAGAAATCACATTAGATGTGAATGAAAGTAAGTGTCAATCTCAATTGATAAATCATATATATTATTCATGTTGTACCAATCAATTTGCACATTGATTTTATTCTATAAACAAAAGAAAATTTTCAATTCATGTCAATGAACTCCTTAATGCAGTTGATCAGAACAACAAGAGGATGATGAAGTTGGAAACTCTCATAACTAGGGCTAAGGTTGACGTTGAATCAACTCTAGCTATGACAATATTTAGATAGTTTTTTTCTCGGGCTAAATTAAGGCCATGATACATAGGAGCTCAATGACACTAGCTTATAATCCGCCAAAACTAGCTTGACAAATATTATTGAGGGTACAATCATCAACATTAACCTTAATTGTATGCTAATTAGGAGGAAGTCAAACAACATCATGTCTATGTGGTTTCTACATATGAAAAAAGTTGAAGTACTGAAGTTTTATAACAAATATTGTTTTCAATTCTAATGTACTATTAGTCTCATTGATGTCTATGCAGATTGGGTAGAGCATTTGTTAAATGATCAACTAATTGAGGCTTGGAAGCCACATGGATCAAGTTGAAAATACCATAACAAACATGCTCTCTAATAAAGTGATAGTCTATGTCTATATGCTTTGATCTCTCCTAAGTGGTTGGATTTGAGGCAAGATGTATAGCTGACTAAAAAGTATTACATTTGGAAACTTGTATGTCAAAATCTCTAAGAAATTGTTTTAACCAAAGTATTTCAGATGTCAAGGCTGCAACCTATATTCTTACCATACAGAAGATATTATGGACTCATCAAGAAAGATACAAAATCGTGTTGCTGACCTTCTAGTAGTAGTGCAACTCCCCCAATCTACATCTACATATGTAGAAACTTTGAGTGATGGAACTGTAGAAAACATAAGTCATAATCTAAGAGATGTCTTAAGATACTATAAGATTTGGTCCACAATCATAAGATGCTTCTTGTTGGGCTTATTCATATAATAATTTAACTTGTTCACCGAGAAAGAAATATACGACCTTGAATCAGTAAGGTACATCACTCTTTCTATCAATCGTCTATATATGGATGGATCTAATAATTCTAAAGTCTTTTCTATCAAAGGAATATTTGGATCCTTAGGAGTTGCATTATCAATACGCGTATATTTTATATGTTTACCTGAGTTTTCACCAAAGTAAGTTTTTTTTAATTTTATCAGTGGCCACAAATTTATACTTCAACAAAAACAACCATGTGAATCTTATGTATGTGTTCATCCACTATAGTAAACAATAAGACTTATTTTCATAAGTAGTAAGATCAAAAGGGCCATGTTAGTACAAAGGCGCACCTAAGAAGGAGGATAAATAAGGTGTTTAGAATTTTACAGTTTTTACAGATTTAGTGGATTATTTTTCTGACTATGATTATAGTTTATAGAACCATGTGTTTTCTCCCTTGTGTCAATTTAAATGTCTAACTAGCAAGAATAAATACATGAATGTTAATTAATTCCAAATGGTTGGTCATTGAATGATATTATTCCAATTGAATTCCTTATTTGTGTGTGCAATTAACCTCAATGAAGATAATTATTCCTTCTCTCTAATCAGCTCCACGCCTCATTTATTAGTTGCATACATCTCTCCTTCCTAGGACACATTAAACTTACAGTTGAGAAAAAGAAGTCCTAATCACCCACACGCCATTACCAACATTATATTTATCTCAAATATTTTCTAAGCCACTAAAATAACCATCCCAACATTCCCTCGCATTTTAATCGCAGTTCTAAACTTTCGTTCCTTCATCTTGGTGATATTTTCGAGGGCTATATAGTGGCATCTGGAAGGAAAGCACTCAAGATAAAGGATTTTCTCATGTAAAGTTAGACTAGATATTAAATTAGCGGTTCGTAAGATATTGATATGATGTCTGGATGTCTTAAAAGAAAAAGGATGATTTTATTTTCGTCATAAAGAAATTAACTAAAATGTTTTGATTGTTTCTTTTGAGTAATACATTTATCTTGATGAATTTAATTAAAGAGTTCTATTTTTATACCTTGATAAATATGTTGATAAATATGTTTGTAGTGAAAATATTTAACGCCTTGTGTTATGACCCTTTTTTTCATGGTTGCTTAACTGGCTAGTGATTTGTACATTTCGGGCATCATTATCATGGTCATGACATACCATATGCATCATTGTGGATGCCTTAGTGGCTGGTTTAATTTTCTTCATTGGTATGAGTGACTTATGCGTGGACGCCTTAGTGGCTAGCTATATCCGGATCATATATGTTTAGGAGCATGCATAACTTGCATACATTTGATTGTCATTTTTATTTTGATCTAATTGTTTTCTCTAAGGTGACTTCCTACTTGATTTATTTAGATACATTTTATAACTTTTGATACACCTTTGTGAATTATTAACAAAATCAATTTCTCTAAATCTTTTATTACAAAAAGATTTTAAATTTATATTTTATGGTTATTAACTTATTATTTGGTTTAATCTATCTGTGGGATGAATTGGCTCCTTACACCAACATTTAGGTACTAACGATCTCGAAGAGTAGCATAAATTATATTTGTTTCGCGAACAAGCGTGGGAGAAAGAGGTACTTAAACTAAATAATAATATTTATAGTGATAAGAACGATGTGCTACATTTTTTTTAAAATTATTTACTTTTTATCGCCAATTTTAAATAAAAATACGGAAGTGGGGTTCCTTTGTTAGGAAAAACCTGAATTATTTTCTTTTAAGATGTGAAAATTTTCTACAATTAGCAAATTAACTTTGGTGTACTTTGCACAATAGTTTGAAACTTATTATCCAGTGATGGAAGCAAACTTTTCTATCCAATTAGGGACTTTAATATTTACATAGTTGAAAACTACTCAAAATATGAGAGTTTTTCAATGTTGGATTTCAAAAAAAAATTTTACAACGTGGGACTTGAATTTAAAAAACATGTTTCTTTCCACTTGAACTTATAAAAAATATTTATTTTCAATGAAAGACATAAATTTTAAAACAAGTTTCTTTCCACTTAAATTTACAAAAAAAAAATATTTATTTTCAATATATGACTTCAACAAATTTTTAAATTCACACAATAATATATTTATGCTTCAAAAAAAACGCTTGAAGTGTTGTACGCATTGCAAATAAAGTGACATCCTGCCTCTACTCTGGACCGAATAAACACTTTACCTCTCACAAAATGAACAGCTATAATAACTAAACACCATCTCTACATTTTAAATTAACTCTACAAATCATAATTATAACAACAAAATAGAGTAAAAATGAAGTTCATATATAGCATTATACCGCATTAATTTATTACGAAAAGGTGCAATTTGTTTAAAACTCACGTAGGCAAGGATGTGACTTTGAAATTGTGAAGGGGCTTGGATTGTTTTGATGAACCCTATTTAATCTCTCAGAATCCGGTGGTGAGTTTGAAAGAGAGGAATTAAGCAATTAATAATAGTAATGAGTTATTATTACTGTCCAAAATGGTTCACTCTGATTTTATCAATGTGGCTTCTATTATCGTGTTCGGCATCAAGAGAATATGTGGTTGGTGACAGTGTAAATTGGAGCTGGAAGGTTTATCGACCACTAAGGCGTTTTCCTGATTATCAAATGACCCCTACCTTTGAGTTACTAGCCCGGTGGGCCTCTAGTCACAAGTTCAAATTAGGCGATACTCTTGGTAACTAATTTCATTCATGACTGATGTTTGTGTTTTCTTATATAATGTGAAATAATAATATGTTGAAATGAATTATATACATTGCAGTGTTTAAGTACGATACAAGTGAATCGGTGCACGAAGTACACAACAGAGACTATACTACGTGTAACGTAAAGGGAAAAAGTCACGTGGTGCACCAAACCGGGAATACAGAGGTGAAACTTAGTAAAATAGGAATGCATTATTTCATAAGTGGAAATAAGACTTCTTGCAAACTTGGCTTAAAGTTCGCTATACATGTCACTATAATGTAAGATCTATAAGATCTATACTGAGAAATATCGATATTGTTATATAACTCACAATTATGAGTGAATTTCTTTACCATTCTATCTAGACAATAAAAATTAATGCAATATATACTATCTTTAAACTCATTCATTTACGAAAAAAATATTTATGGGTATTTGTTCATATCAATTATATGTGGTTTTTGACATCACCAATCCAATCAAATGTTGACAAATTTTATTGTAAGGTTGAGAGAAAGTTGAATTTAATGATAGGTTATATAAATCCATTATTTAACATACAATATTGAGTATATTTCAAAATACACACGAAATACAAACTTAAAACAAACTAAGTTTTATTAGATAATACTTAGTTTAACTTTTTAATTAGTCTTTCATAATTATATTGTTAAGTTGATAGAGACATAATTGTAGTTTTTTTCTTTATAGTTAGTTAGATGGTTGTTACTATATTTATATATACACTTCAGAGTGTATATTGTATCAATTAATTCAATAATTATAATAATTAATAATAATAATGATAATAAAGAGGTTATTAGTTATATTTCTTTTGTATATACTCTAATTGTAATGTTGTAATATGATGAGAAATCAAAACGCTGCGCTAAAACAATGAACAAAATAACTTCACACTCAAACAATATATATATATATATATATATATATAATATATTAAAATAATAATAATATATTATAATTATAATAATAATAATAATAAATATCTAAACAAATATTTAGATATTTTTAAAAAACATCATTCTACCCATCACCTCACATCACTTCTCAAACCACTTTTTTAGAAAAACATCTTCTTTCGCCGCAATTCAATTGACAGATGTATTTTTCCGAAAAACGCTGCATCTCAGAAGAAAAAAATTCTTCGACAAAAGATTCACCGTAATTAAATAAAATTATTAATCGGCGAATAATTTTAATCGGGTCTTCATAAATTACAATTTAAAATTAAGGGTCTTACAAACCTCACCAATCCGAGTCATCCCACCAATCCCTGAAATGTTAGTGACATCAGTTCCTTTAGGTTCACTACTATCACTTGATGATGATTGGTTAAGTGGGATGTGACTTCGTAATTCCAGGGTACCACCTTAGTATTTCTGTAAGGAAAAGGGATTGGTGCTAGGACAATTATTGTATTTGGCCTGCTAGGAGTTGGCTTAAGATTTTATTTTCTATAAAGGATTTCCAATGGTTTTTGGAAAGATATATTATTTTCCACACACGATCCTATGGTCAACACATGATCATATTTTGCATATTGGTCTATCTCATCTTCAATGACATTGACAAAGGTATCCCCGTGGCCAGGTAAGGGATTACTCCCTACATCGGGATCGTCCTCCTTGAAGGTAAGCCATTTTGCATTAACCAATTCTTGCACTTTAGATTTTAGGGTTTGACAATATTCGATGGAATGCCCTACGGCGCCTGCATGGTATTCATATTTGGCTTTTGGGTTGTACAATTTTGAGAATGGTGCTTTAGTAGGTTTCATTGGTCTTAGGACTACCATTGAATGTTGAAGTAAGTGAGGCAATAATTGATTGTATGTGATGGAAATTGGGTCAAAACAGGTTATCCTTTTTTCGCTATTAACTGATGGTATGTAGTGATTCGGGATTCGATTTTGCTTCCATTGATTTTGTTGGGAAAATGTGGCAGGTGATGGTTGGATTAGGGGTGGTTGATAATAAGGTGGTCTTGAAGGGTGATATTAATGGTGTGAAGCTTGTGAGGTTGCAGCCACATATGGATAGGGAATGTAAGGAGTTTGGGGTATCACGGGATGGAAATTTTGGGGTCGATAAGAATTCATGGATGGAAAATAGGAGACTCTTGAGTTTACCATTACAGCATTAACATCCCCTTCTTTCTTTTTTGTGAATGTTGTTTGGGGTCTTTTCACGCCACTTACTACACATACGATCTTGTCACTCCTCATCCCACTTTGTATCATTTCTCCTATCATGACCAGGTCAGAAAAGTTTGATGACATACTCTCAATCATCTTATCATAAAAAGGCGACTGGAGTATCCCCACAAACATACCAACCTTTTTCAATTAATTTTACAATTGCATCCTATCAGAGGCCATGTCAATGTTGTACCTGTATTATTTCAAGAAGACATCAGCCAAGTCTTTCCACAAACGAATTCGATTTCGCTCGAGATTCATATACCAACTTAACGATGCCCCACTCAAATTGTCTTGAAAAAATAATGAGAAGTTTGTTATTATGAACACGAGAAGCCATTTTTCTACAATACATGGTTATATGATTTTTAGGACATGTGGCACCTTTGTATTTCTCAAACTCAAGTACCTTGAATTTGCAAGGCATATCCACATCGGAAACCAAACACATATAAAAAGCTTCAAGACCATAGACATTATTCCCCTCAATTGCTTTTATTTGTTCTTCTAAAATATGGAATTTCTTTGTCGATTGTGTATCATCACCAAGATGAGGTTGTTGTCAATTTTTGTCAGCATCAAACTGGGGTACTTGGGGTACACTGAATGGAATATTTTCTGAGGGTATATTGTTTTGGAGTGGCACATAGCCTAGAGGAGATGGGATTTGTGATTGATTTAGGTTTTGGGGGTTGATAGTTGAATGGTTTGGATTGTAGTCCATGGGGTTGATGACTAAAGGTGGAGTATAACTAGGTGGGAGACCGAATATAAGAAATTTCATAGCTATTGTATGAAACTGTTGGGTAGTCGGGGTAAAGCTTGGTGGGGTGAGAAGTAGTGATTTGGTGTTATTCATTTCCATTTGGAGGATTCCTATCTGTATTCTCTTTTCTTGTTAAAGCTTGTATAGCCTCTAGGATTTGATCAACCTTGTCCTTCAATTGGCTAACATCCGCTCTCATCACTTCTTCGTTTTTCTCAAGTTCATCCATGATCTTGGAGTTTGCGTGAATTTGAAAAGGGTGTCGGGGAAACAACTTTATTGATTTTTTTTCTTCTGTTTTTTTTTAATAAATAAAAAATTATGAGTATGTATTAAATATGAATGGAATGAAAATGAAATTATTTAGTTAATTACTTCTTTTTTTTTTACATGATAGTTGGATGTTGGGGAATCATAAACCTTACACGAATTATTAGTGAAGAAAATATGGGGATTGATAAACAAAACAACAAACCCTTCATTGATGAGAAAAAAAAGTACATCACATTTAAATTAAAAACTACATCGACTATGATATTTCAATCTTCTCTTTTAATAGGATAACCAATCTTCTCCTCCAATTCTTCTACCAAATGTTTGCAATATTAAATGAACTTGTAGACTTTGATTGGAGTATTAAGTGAATGCATTACTGCATCAATCTCTCTTAGATGTTTTGGAATATTTACGATTGCTTGATTAGCTAGCATTGCCAATTTTGAAAAGCAATATTTCCAATGTTTGCCTTTATCTTCCAACTCTTTATAAATCTCTTGTTTCTTCAACTGTCCAAGCAACATCATAAAACAATTCTCCCAATATATGGTTTCATCCTTTAAGTCATTATAGATCTTTTCCTGACAATCAATGTAATTCTTCAACTCACTAGAAATCTCCATTTTGGTTCTTAGTGCATCTTGATGTTTTGAGAGTAATTCTTTAATTTATTCCTTGTGTTGCCTTTTGTTCTTTACTTGATTCTCGTACTCATCTATCATCTCTTTTACATCTTCAAACTCCTTTTGTATATTCCTCTTAGAGCTTACTAATTTTGTCCACAATTGCTTCCACATATAGGCTTCTTCAATAGCTTCTTTCCTTTCTTGCTTTCGCACATCTAATTCTTCATTTGCATCTCTTAACTATGATGCTTTGAGTTCTTCTATTTCTTCATTTGCAACAAGGGTAGGTTTAGGAATTTCCTGATCATTTGAGGGTGTACTGTGGAAAGGCAACTTGATTTCATGGACTCTTTTCTTTACCCATTGTTGATAGGGTTCTTTTGTGCTGCAACTTCTGCATCCGAGTACTCTTCCTTTTCTTATGATCATTTCCCAAGCTCGACTTATCCTTTGCAACGTTGGTGGGTCTATTATATTGGTATTGTGCAAAACAAAAACTTCCAATGATTTATCATCTGGTCTCTCCAATATAAGGAAGCCCAACTGTTTTAGAGCTACATTCGGATTGTAATTAACACATCATTTGGTTCCCATTAGAGGTACATTTAGGAAATCTCCGCATTGGCATATTACTTCCTCCACCCTTTGTTCTTTATGATACCGTGAAATTGTGTCCCCAGTAAGGCTAACTATACTCTGAACCCATTCACGATTACTTTTAACTCTAACATGATACCCTTTCTTGAGCATATGAGACATGAACCAAGTGTACAACACTGGAACACAACACAAAATCGTTCCCCCTTTCTTCTCGTGTCGCATATGCAGAGAGTAGTATACATTAGCAAGAATCATAGGAACTAGATTTTGTTTATTTTTGCTAAAAGCTAAGAAGACATTGATGGTGGCAAAATCTACAAAGTTATTAAGGTTTGGAAATAAACCAATACCATATATAATGAGAGCCAAAACATCTATAAAAGTACTCCATTCTGTTTTAACGGCTAAGTCTTGGCACTTTTGCTCTAGATGTTTTCTTGAAAAACCATGAATAACTTAATTTTTCTCTTTTGTACTTGTCAACTCTCGTATGTCGATTTTCAACACTTCTACAATTGTTCCCAAACTCAGTGGTTGCCCAGTATATCGATAAGGATTTCATTTCTCTAGGGAGTAACCCAATATTCGTTCAAATTCCTCTAATGTCGGGGCCAATTGAAAGTCTTAAAAGGTGAAACATCTTAAGAGAGAGCCGTAATACCAAGCAAATGCCGTGAGGGCCCCTTTTTGGCACATTCAATGCCAAGAGATTCAGGATCTTCCCATATTTGTGAAAGAAATTCTTACGTTGTATAGTTTTCATTTGATTGCTGATGTCTCTTAAACTTTTCAAATTAGGTTGCTTGAACTTTAAAAGTAAAATTTTTATTTTTTTCGATCCCATTGTCCACTTTAATTTAACACGTGACTAAGGTCTTCATGATTCCCCAACAATCCTGAAAATTGATGCAAAATGCCAATTCATTTTTTTTTAAAACAATGTCATGAGATATGGATGAAATTATGTAAAATGATTGTATATAACGTTTCGAATGGATGTATGAGGTCTTTTTTTGCTTGTATAGATATTCTTATGATGAAATGGTCTATCGACTTTTGTAGTGTAACTCTCACAAGGGTGGCTCTACCGTTCTAAACATGGTTCCTAGAGCCAATAATCCTATTTTGGAATATTGTCAACAACAATAGGTAAACTATTTGGAGTGAAAATACCCTCAACAAGATCAAACTCTAGGTGGGATCTTCATGCTAACCAAATAGGATGTACATCCAGAAGGCTACCACTACATAATCTAGAAACTAAACTTAAGTTTTGTTCAAATCCAGATATAAGGTTCAACTCATAAGTGTGTGTCTTGATAAAAGTATAGGTGTGCAATAAGCATATTTCAAAAACTCCATACTACTAATAAAATGTATCTACATTAACAAATAAATAAATTAAATTAAATTAAAAATGATCTGCTAGCTTAAAAGAATATTATAATGTCACCTAATACTTATTAAGAAATAATAAACACATAAATAAAATAAAAATAAAAATAAAACCAAATATAGAAAATTCAAAATAGTATGCTCAATTAATTTGTTAGGTTTGACTCTCTAAGGATCCCTGGTGGAGTTGCTAACTATCGCAGCATAAAATTTTGAGTTATCCACGAATGCAATGGGGTCGCCACCAAAATTTACTTTAAAATAGAGAAAATATTAGGAAACTCTTAAAAACAGAAAGAAAAAAAATATTTAAAACCGAATTTTGAGTTCGGGAGTCGATTATGCATAAGGAAGGTATTAGCCCCCTACCACAACTATTAAAATACGGTTACCTATAATTAATTGTGCAATTTTTTTTTTAACTTATATAAATTTAACTCTCCTTTTTAAAATGCAAGTAAATTTTTTATGTAAGATAATTTAATCATAAAAGTAAATTTAAAACATAGAGAAAAGAATTTATTATTATTACGCTTGATATGAGTGCGATCTTGCTTCTTCATATCTTCCGGTGCGATAGAAAAATCAAAGCTACGTAGTTCTTGGTTAATGTGGATGTATAGATTATTTTTAAAGAAAATTTGTTTTACTATAAGGAAAAAAATATTTTGACAAAAAAAGAAAATGAGTTTGTTTGATTTGAGGAATTATTTAAAAATGTGAGTTTTAGGAAAATCAAGTTGTACAACTGGTATCTAAAAAATTCAAGGATTAAAAACATATGTCACATCTAAATTAATCAAATTTTAAAAGTTGATTTTGAGTTATATTAAAATCGAGTGTTGGAACTATCAAGTTGTCGCAACTTGCATTCTAAATGATAAAAAAAAGATCACATTAATTAATCAAATTTTAAAATTTAATTTTGGGTTTATTTAAAATCAAGTGTTAGAACTATCAAATTATCAAGCAAACTCATACAGTTAAGGTAATGAAGGGCTGGTCTTTTTGATCGAGTATAATAAAAATAAAATAAAGATAAACGGATGAATGGATGGATGTGGGAAAGCGCACGAGGAAGCAGGAAAGTAGGGGCGCATGCATGAGGAAGCAGGAAAACAAGGTAGCATTACAAGCAACCTTTTTTTAACAATTCTTGTTTTTTTTTTTCTTTATTTTTTTTTTTTTTTTAGTGTTAAATATAATGTAATGAAACTAATATGAACTCGAAATAATATCAGATTTAACAAATTGAAAATTTTTAGACAAACATATTTTTTATTTTTTTTAAAATTATTTTTATTTGGTCGGACAAAACTAAGGTACTACACTACCTCTGGATCCAACACAGATTCTGACTCTGGAAGTGAATCAACAGATAAAGAAATTCACGTATTTTCTAACTTAACTCGATCTGAATTATTTACTGTTATAAATGACTTCTAAAACAAGAATCACAAATTGTCTTTAAAATTAAAACCACTTAGAAAGAAAATGCAAACCTAACAGAAGATATTAACGGTTTAAAGAATCAAAGTGTTGAAGTTAAAATTGAAAATTCAACTATGAAAACTAATATTGTTGAACTTATGGTTGAAAATCTAACTTTGAAAAGTAATCATTATTCAACATCAATTAAAAATACCACATGTAACTATGATTAGCATGAAGAAGTATTTCAAAAATTTCTTGCTAATGGTATGCAAATAAGCAAGTATGCATCTACAATATATGGTGTTAATAGAAATGGTAAAAGAGGAATATGATTTCAAGTAAAATTAATTGAATCTAAGTTCATTCACTTTGATGATTTATGTACTATTTTCTCTAAGAAAGGTCACACAAAAATATCTTGTCATATGCTAACCACATGGAAAGACAAGAAACCTTTCAAAACAAACAAACTAGGACCTAACAAGATTTAGGTACCTAAGGATAAAATTATTTATGTTGCAGATGTTCTAAGTAACCAAATTGAAATAGCAGTCATGGTGCCTGGTCAATGAATGCTTGCAATATATGAAGGGAAAAAGGTCTATGTTTCAAGACCTAACAAACAAAAGTCAAGTGACTCTAGGAAGAAAGCTAAAAGACTAGATGATTGAAACCAGAACTATCAGATGAACCAAAAATATCATAAAAATAGGGATTATCAAAAGAGGTAAAAACGATAGAGACATCACACATAACAAAAGAACTGGAACTACCAGAAGAATTGGAACTACCATCATATCTAGAGTTACTAGAAGAACCTAATACATCAATAAAAACAAAACCTCTAAACACTCCAATCAAATTCATCAAGACAACAATCTTGGAAGGGAATTCAAATCCCTTCATCCATAACCTCTAATTAGAGGATATACAATTCAGAATATGAAAACCAAAAGAAGAACTAAAAGGGTTTTTAGAGTAATGTAGAAAAAGTTTGATTTTCTAGGTTGTATTTCTCTAATCTTTATTTATCTGTTTGATATTATGCTTACCATGATGACAAACAGCTTGATCATAAAAATTAAAGCAAGGTGAATATTTTGCCAGTTCTCAAAACATAGAGGAACAAGGAGAACCACAAAATCTGAACAGTTCAACAAAAGCATAATATAAGTTTGTTTATTAGAAACAAGCATAAACCAAAAGAAACAAAATTGATGTTTTGGTTGTATTGATTCCACCCTTCAAATATATGTTTATATCATGTTATATGATAAACAGCTTAACCTTAAAAAGTCAAAGCAAGTATAGAATAATGTGGGTTTAGTGGAACTAGAGGAAGTAGTTGCAGACAAACTATCTGAAAAATTAGAAGATACAAGCAAATCACAAGAAGATGAAAAATCTTCAGAGGAAGAATTTGATCAACTCAAAAACAATCAAGATAAGTTAGAAGGAAGATTTGGATGGAAGTACAAGTCATCTCATCCTAAAACTCTAATCATTGGAAGTGCAGGTGATCCTCGAATCAAGATCAGATCATCACTAAAAGGTACCACTTTGATTGGCTTGCTTTCATCAATTGAGTTTACCTCTGTTGATGAAGCATTCCCAGATGATAGATGATCCTCAAATCAATGAAGAACATTATTGGAACAAAGTAGGTTTTCAAAAACAATCTAAATGAAAAAGTTTAAGAGATTAGAAACAATACAAGACTTGTCGCACAAGGCTACAATCAGCAATAGAGAACTCATTACACTGAGACATTTGCTCCAATGGCCAAGTTAGAAGCTTTTCCTTGATTTTCAAATGAGTATGATGGGAGAACTTAAGCTCTCCTTCATGATACACATGCAACAAAGTCAAAAAGGTATATACATTTATCAAACTAAATATACAAAAGAGCTTTTCAAGAAGTTTAAGATGAGTGATTGCAAATCTATGGCTACAGCAATGCACCCTACCTACTCATTTAAAAAAGATGATTCAGTTCAAAAAGTTGACCAGAAAGCCTATAGAGGAATGATAGAATCGCTACTTTACCATAGTGCTTCCAAACTTGACATCATGTTTAGTGTATTTGTATGTGCAAGATTTCAAGTTGACCATATGGAATCATATTTAACTGTTGTTAATAGAATCCTTAAATACCTAAAAGTCACTACCAACCTTATCTTGTTCTATAATAAATCTTCTAAGTACAAATTGAGTTTTGTAATTCTGATTATGCTGGAGATAAAATTGAGCAAAAGATCACTAGTGGCAACTTAATATCTTTGTCAAATAAGAGATAAAGCACCATTGTCATGTCAACAATAGAGGCTGAGTAAATCCAACTTGAAGACTACAAAATCCTCGCATCCAACATTCTCATCTATTGTAATAACACTTCTGCCATTTTTCTAACCAAAAACCTTATCCTACATTCTAGAGCTAAACACATGAAGATCAAATACTACTTCATTACGGACTTTGTTTAAAAAGCGGTACTAAACATTCAATTTGTAGACATTGAACACCAATAGGCTGACATATTCACCAAACCACAAGCTGAAGCTAGGTTTGACTTCATCAAAAAAACTTAAACTTTATCGTCATACCTTACTAATATTGTGATAACTCCAAAGTAGTCTAGCTTTACATTGGCTTTTATTAGTTTTTATATTTTCTTGTTAGTATTTTGTAATTATGTTAATAAAATAGTGCAAGTTTCACATTCAAGTCTTTTTGTCTAATGACAAAAGGGGGAGAAAGATATTTGATAAAGTGAGGAGAAAAGAGAAAAGGAAACATAGACTTAGGGGTAGTCCTATGTTAGAGGGAGTCAACGAAATATAAAGAAAAATTGTTATCAAAAATACAAGTTTTATCATCATCATAAATGGGGAGATTGTTGGAACCAAGTTGGTTTTGAACTTAGATTTTGATGTTAACAAAAGTATTTTATGCGTACAATATATTTGACTTCACAAAGTATGAAAGAAGATTCATGTTTTTGAAGAAAATTTAAAATAAGATTTGATTCATTTTTATGATTGAAGAAAATATTTGACCAAGTTCAAAACCAGATATGGTCAAATGTTTTTGAAGAAAATCTAAAATAAGGTTTGATTTTAATTTATGACTGTAGAAATTTTTTGACCAATTTGAAAAGAAGATATGGTCAAGAAGATTGGATCAAGATTTATCACAAGAAGATTTTATTAAGATTTATCTGCAGTAAAATATGAACAATATCAGTCTGAAGAATTTACAAACTCAATTTGAACAATATACGAACATAATCTATCTAAAGAATTTACAAAATCAATCTGAACAAAATACGAACATAATCAATCTGAAGAATTTAAAAATTCAATCTGAACAGAATACGAACGTAATCAATCTGAAGAATTTAAAAACTCAATATGAACAAAATATAAACAAAATCAATCTAAAAGAACATCTCATATTGCATTTAGAATAAAGAATTGGCTAAAGAACATATTATCAAAAAACATATTGTCATAATTATTTTTGAGTAAGATAATTGTTGACTAAGCTAGGAATGAAGATACAATTTAGAACTAAACAAAGACTAAATTGAAGCCTGAGTTTTATCTTTAAATAGACACTCAAGACTGAAGAATAAGATCATCGAAAATCAGAAAAGAGTAGAAGAACTCATAAGCTCAAAATTTTAAATTAATCTTAGAGTTCAAAGAGAGAAACACTTGTTCAAGTTAGAAATATTTTTTAAGTGTTTTTTTCTTAGAGTGTGATAGTTATTATTATTATCTGCTTTGTTATTAGCAACATTTAAAGTTTCAATCATTTATATCCAACTCGATAGTGTTAATGTGCCCATTCAACAATCTAGGATTGTCAGGTTGTGTGGAGAGGACTTGGCTGATAGAGTCGAGGAGTTTGTGTTCCTCAAAAGTTTGGGATTATGAGGCTGTTTGGGAAGACTCGCTTGGAGGGTTAGGTGCTTTCTAATTCAAGATATTTGAATTAGTGGATTAAACTCTTCTGAATGAGGGGACTGATATAGTCAAGTTAGTGGTGAACCAAGATAAATCTATGAGTCCAAATATTTATGCTTTCATTTTTTCCTGCCTCTGAATCTAATTTCTTCTTATCTAAGTAATTCATAAAAACTAACCAACCTTCATTAAACTAGCAAAATGTCATCAACATTGCCAAACACAATTCAACTCTCATTCTCGTGTTTGCACTTTCAATAAAACTCATAAATGCTAAATTTGTTTTTGGAGAACAAGACAATTTGTCGGTGTATACTACTGTTTGGTGAGCTTCCAAAGGGGGTTCATCACCATGCTTGTTTTCGTTCACCAATCTTTGGCAACAACAAAAAAGATAGATTTTACCCCAAAGTATTATGTATTGTGTGATTATTTCCTAAATCTTTAATAATCAAGTAGTTTGTGCCAGAAAGTACACTACAAGAAATCCCTTCATTTGTGGCCAAATTTATAAATATTTTGTGGCCGAAAAAAGCCCTCACAAATTAGTGACCGAAAAAGCCCTCACAAATCTAAAAATTGAAATTGGTCTTTATTTATGGCTGAAAAAGCCCTCACAAAAGCTTAAAAATTTAAGTGGATTTTGATGCTGCCTAAGCCCTCACAAAATCACAACGTTGTGATTTTGTGAGGGCTTAGGCAGCCACAAAATCCACCTAAATTTTTAAGATTTTTGTGATGACTTTTGCAGCCACAAAATCAACCATTTGTGAGGGTAAAGGCCGCCACAAAGAAAAGCCATTTGTGGCCGCCCAGGCCGCCACAAACGCCTAATCCGTTATCTTTTGTGACTGCAAAGGCCGCCACAAAATCCCAAAGAGACATTGCCATTTGTGGCTGCCCAGGCCGCCACAAAGTATCAACCATATTCTATAAATATCACTTCACTCCTCTTATTATTTTTCACTTCAACCTTCTCTCTAAACCTTCTTTCTAAATTTTTTCTCCACCTTCTCTCTACAAAAATTATTCCTTCAACCTTGCTTGAATTTTGGTAAGTTTATATTATATTATATATTTAGTTTTTTATTTTTATTTTTGATTTGAAGTTATTTATGTAACTAATATTATTGAATTTTTATTTTGACAGTGCTGATATTGTGTTATTTAAGACATTATTTATTAATTTTGAATGTTTTATTTGGTTTGATAGTAATTACTTTAATTATTATTAATATTATATATAAATTCTTTATATATAATGGTTATTTTAATTTTCAAAATTAATTTTTATTTAAATTTAAATTTATTTTTTATCTAAATTAATCTTTAATTATAATTATAACTTAAATATTAAATTTATAATTTAATTTAAATGATAACTAAATTGTAATATTATATTTTTAATTTAAAATTTTTATTTATATTGATATTAGTTTATTATATATAACATATTAAATTTTAATTTAAATATTATATTTTTAATTTAATTTAAATTATAATTAAATTATAATATTGTAATTTAAATTTAAATTTTAAATTTATATTCATATTAATTTATTATATATAATATTATTTTTTTTATTATTAATTCGAATTTAATAAAATAATTTTTTAATAAAGTTAATATTTTTGTGGCGGCCTAAGCCCTCACAAAATATTTATTTTTTAATCTGGAACATCCTTTGAGGCGGCCTAAACCACTACAATAAAAATACCATTTTGTGGCCAACTTTATAAATATTTTGTGGCCGAATAAAACCCTCACAAATTAGTGACCGAAAAAGCCCTCACAAATGCCAAAATTGAAATTGGTCTTTATTTGTGGCTGAAAAAGCCCTCACAAATTTTTAAATATTTAACTGGATTTTGTGGCTGCCTAAGCCCTCATCATTCAAACAAGTCAAACAGCCCCTTAACCAAAGAGCTTTGGTACCACTCTAATGGAAAATTCAACAACAAATAACAATAACAACTCTAACAGAGCAATATGCAGCTGATAATCAATTTCTCAAACTTGCAAGAATCTGTGAGGAACAATCAACAAATAATCACAGCAACTAAAATCACCATCACAAAGGACACAATAATTTTTTAACGTGGAAAAACCTTCTGAATGTGAGAAGTAAACAACCACGAGACCAAGCCAGTAATAGAGCTCCACTATGATCAAAATATGGGTACAAAAGAGTTTCAAATATGGCACAAATTCGTGCTCAGTAACCAGCCAAAAACAGCAAGGTAACCAGTATAACAATCAGCCAAAACAATGAGAAAACAAGTATGAAATTGATAACAAAGTTCAGCAAAAAAACCAGGAAACACTGTTGTTGTCTGAGTTTAATTTCTCCCACCTCAGGCCTCTGATCGACTATCCAACCAGTCAGATTGAAGTACCACAAGTCACGAATCTGCTGTCCAAATTTCAGCCCGATCCGACGGTGAACGAAGGAGAAATCGCGAATCTAATGCAGCTGCTCTGTTTTATGCGAAAATAGGTTTTGCTCTTCCTCTCTCACTTTTTTCTTTTCCTCACTCTCTGAATTCAGCTCTCTCACGCCTACTAATCTGACCTCTCTCCACTTGGTTAAGTAAGACACATGGGCTTGCACATATTGGACCTTTCTCCACATAGGAAGGGAGCCCAAAACCCAATATGACCATCAAGACATGGATGTACGTTGTAAATAATCACATGACCTCTATTCCACCAATGTCCTCACAATTACAAAGACCAATGCCACATGACTTCGCTCATAATCAATCTCATGCGCCCAAACACATAGTCATGGACTTGATCGCACCATTATGAAAATGAATGGTTCACTTCCTACTTGACCATTTCATGAGTGATGACACTTTTTGTTATCTTTTATATTTTGGAATTTTAATAAAACGTATATAGTTTCAAGAAAAATATATTAATAGTTCTCTCTATATTTGAACAATACAGCACTTGACAATCACGATTCAACTAGCCAAGTGGAATTTAGATTTAAGACAACTGTGCATCACCAGTTATTGTAGCTTAACCACAGTCATATTTTAATTAACTATCGTTTAATCAAAGTCGAACAACTCTTATTTTAACAAAAAAAACAAATAATAAGATAAGTACACAATTGAAATTTGACCAAACTGATTTTGATAGAACAATCTATCACTCACAAACGTGTAAAATCTATGCTATAGCTTATCTAAACTCACAACGATGAGAGAAGTGAACTCAACTCAATAGTGAGTTAATAATAGAGTCAAAATGCCAGTTTAGTTTAGTTTTAGGGAGAAAAAAATTGAAAAAAAAAAAATTTAATTGTATGATTATGTTAAACTTTTACAATTGTTTCCCACAAAATTTGAACCAAACTAATAAAGACATAGTTGGTTTGGTTTCATCGTGTTCGACATTTATAATATTTAGTAAACTAATTATTTTAAAAGATTAAAAAAAATTATTATTTTTTAAGTATTATAGACAATCTGACTTATATGCTTACCAAAGCATTACTTGTGTCTAAGTTAAAACATTCTTCACGTTGTTAAATTTTAATTTTGTGAAATCCAAAACAAAGTGAAGAATTGTTTAATTAACTTTAGTCAATATTACAATGGAAGTATAATTAGTGTGTTATAGTTTTACTTTTATGTTATAACTTGTAACTAAATAATAGTTAGTATATATATATATATATATATATATATATATATATATATATATATATATATATTATATATAGTATTTAGAAACTAAAGTGTTCATATAAAAGCTTGTATCTCTTTATCTGTTTTATTAAGAGGTATTTTTCATATATATATATATATATATATTATCTGTTTTAAAAAAATTCTCCATTATATCTTACATTGAAATTTATATATCAAAATATTATAATTTTTTTTATTTTCAGAAAGGTCAGGTCGCATCCGTGCCTTACGACCACCAAAATAATGATTTCTTTTTATTGCAATAAGAGGTCGTATCGGAGGATGCGACCATCTATAACATTTTAAAATTTTATTTTAACATCTCGGAAGGTTAAAATCAAACTGAAGATTATAGATGGTTGTATCCCCAAGATGCGATCTGTAACACCCCGGCCATTCGGTCCGGTACTTAGGGGATAGGCCCGGTACTTAGGGGATAAGTACCGCTTCGTCACAATCCCACTACCAATTTAATTTCATATAACACTACAATCTTTTATTTTATTTTTTTCTTTTGATTTGGTCATTTATTTAATTTATTTGCAAAATTCAAAAATATAAAAAACGATAACATTGTTAACATTTTAAAACATAAAAGATCAAATTGTTTATTTAAAATTAAAAAAAAAACAAAATTAAAAAAAATAAATAAATCAAGTATTATCTGGAATTAAATTAGGAAATCAAAAAAAGAATTATACCTAAATTTTAATATAAATATAATTGAGTGATTTAAAAAAAAAATGTCCATGTAAAAAAAGCGTTGCAGAATAGTATTTTTCCCAAACACTTGTTGCTGTCACAGTCCGAATATTTCCCATTATTTTCAAACTTCCAAATCCTCTGATCTGTCGTGAAAGAATAACGAAGTGGTGTTGCAGAATTCTAGTGGCAGTAGCTTGATCAAACATATAGTGTTGATGATGTAGGCATTCCAACTCTCTCTTAGAATGAAAATTGATGAGGCAAAAGAAACTGAACTAATTTTATTGATTTGGAATTTTAGATTCATTAAGTCTTTGATTCGATTCTTGCGCCCTATCAATCAAATTATGACATCATCAGGTCTAATAGTTGATATACACAAGTCTTTCAATTTACTGTATTAATTGCCACAAAAATATAATGCGCTTATTTTATTTATTTTTTTCGCATTAGTATTTTCATCAAAGGAAGATCATTTAATAGTTATATTTAGAATAAAATATACATATTATAGTATTTAATTATTTTACTAGTTATTAATGATTTTTGTTTTTATTTTACTAGTTATTAATGGTTTTGTTCAAATTTTGAAAATTACCTTTAAAAAATTTGTTAATTTCAAACCAATTACAATTTAGTTTTGAATTGGTTTACAATTTGTAAATCTATTTATAATTGTAAATCGATTTTTATTAAAAACAATTCGAATTGGTTTTCATCAAGTTGTTTAAAATAAGTTTTTTTACTGAATTGTTTAAAAAATTGGTTTTAAAATAGGTTTTAAGTTATTTTAAAACAATAAATTTAATTCAAGAATCAATTTAGTTGTATTAACTTCAACAAGTAATGATTTTTAAGTGATTTTGAGTAAAAAAAATTGTGATATTGATATGAATTTATTTAAAAATTTGTTATTTTTAATGTTTTATGATAGGGCTCTTTCAACTCATACTTTAACAATGTGCCAATTGCAACAAAAATTAATCTTTTCCAAGGAGAAAGTGTTACCAATAAATTAGTCTAAGAAGTCCACTTTTTTTTTCTTTTTAACATTAAAGGCAACAAAAGACCTAAGAAGTTGAATTTCTCCCTTCTTTATAAATCTTGATTTTGGCCAAGGCTCTCTCCATAACTTGCTTGTGTGTATGCAATTGTCCTCAACATTAGTTGAAAAAATCACTTCAATGTTTTTAATCCTCCATACTTCAATTGCGTATAATTCTTCTAATGCTTCAAATCAAACAAAACAAAAAAATAGCATAAATCATTTATTCATTTCACATGTGTAAAACAAATTAAAACATGGTAGATCGAAACACAAATTTATTTATTTATTTTCTCAATTAAATAACATTAGAATTAATGTATGTCATATGCATGGAAACATACCTTTAGGCTTTAGCATCATACCCTTGGAGTATTCTCAGGAGACACGTGCCTAAAAGTACTACTCCAAGAATGTTATTCCCCCATGGTCGCGTCAAAAAAATAGAACATGGACCCACCAAAAATTTAACTGTTAAGGTATGTCATAGATATAATCGTATAAAATAACATATTACTAATTCTAACAAACTATATTTTTGGTACTTAATTTATAAAATAAAAATTGGGCTAATAGTCTAAGCAATTCAACACTAAATACAATAAAATGGCAAAAATTAGAGTTTAAAAAATTCAGAGTCTTACAAAAAACAAGCTAAGATTGGTAGTACTTTTTAAGTATCTAAGGATCCTCTTAAAAATAGTTAGATGAGATTCCTTTTGAACAACCGAAAAATCTTACACACACATACACTACACATAATATCAGGACTAAAGGTAGTTAGGTAAAGTAGTGATTCAATCCTACCTCTTTTTTTTTTTGTCAAAAATTAGAGTTTAAAAAATTCAGAGTCTTACAAAAAACAAGCTAAGATTGGTAGTACTTTTTAAGTATCTAAGGATCCTCTTAAAAATAGTTAGATGAGATTCCTTTTGAACAACCGAAAAATCTTACACACACATACACTACACATAATATCAGGACTAAAGGTAGTTAGGTAAAGTAGTGATTCAATCCTACCTCTTTTTTTTTTGTCAATCTTCTGGCCCAATTCATTCTTTTTAAAAAAACAAGTAGGATGCATTGGTGTAGTCATACATTTACAATCATTCATTTTAAACTTCTTGAAAAGCTCTTTTGTATATTTGGTTTGATGAATGTATATGCCTTTTGGACTTTGCTGAATTAGTATCCCTTAGAAGAACTTAAGTTCTCGCATCATACTCTTTTGAAATTCCAGCTACATTATCTTAGCAAATTCTTGACAAATAGTGTCATTAGTATATCCAAAAATAATGTCATCAACATAACTTTGAATGATATGAATGTCATCTCCTATTGATTTTTTAAAGAGGGTGTTGTCTACTTGTCTTCTTTAAAAAAAAAATTTAAGCAAGAAGTTACTTAGTCAATTATACCATGCCATAGGTACTTGTTTTAGACCATACAGTGATTTCCTATGTTTGAATACATGGTTTGGAAATTCAAGATTTTTAAAACCTAGGGGTTGCATAACATAGACTTCTTCACTTATATACCCATGTAGAAATGCATTTTTAACATCTATTTGAAATAATATAATGTTATTCTAAGCGGAAAAAGAGAGTAGGAAACGAATAACTTCTAATATGGCAACTAGGGAAAATGTCTTAGTGTAATCAATGCATTCTTGTTGACTATTTTGCCTTGTTTCTAACCAATTCTCCTTTTTTATTTAGCCTGTTTTTGAAAACCCACTTGATTCAAGTTAACTCTTCTTCCATTGCAAGTATCCAGCCATCATTTATTACTACTTCATAAACAAATGTGGGTACAATTCATGAGAGCAAACCTAATACAGTTGTTTCTTTTAGTGATCATCTATTCTTCAAATGATCATTGTCATTTCCAATGTATAGAGTTTTAGGATGGGATGACATGTACTTCCATCTAGATCTCCGTTGTGACTTATCTAGACTGCTTCTGACTTGGCCAAATTCATTGCCAGATGATTTTTCATTTTCTTCTAATTTATTTGTATCCTCTAATTTTTCAAGTTCTTTTGATTTGTCTATACCTGCTTCCTTTGGTTCTAGTAAACCTGCATTATCATCAACTTGTTTTGAGTTTTTAAGGTAAAGCTATTAGTCATCAAGTTTAACATATATTGACTATTCCACAATCTAAGTTTTTAAGGACAACTTGTGGCTTTTATTTAAGAAATAATTTATGACATTAATCAAGTCAGATTGGGTTAAGTCATAAATACCTCAATTTCTTCATCAATTGATTCACTTCCAAAGTCAGAATCAGTGTTTGTGTTGGATCTAGAGGAAGATTTGGTATGAGCGATAAGAGTCAAATCAGTTTGCTCTTCATCATTAGAGCATTCATCAGAATCATACCATGTAGCCATAAGAAACTTCTTCTTGGGTCTCAAATCTTTCCTCTGATGTTTCCCTTTGTTCGGATTTGGACGTCTATATTTGGCATGTCCAGGTTCATTGCATCCACAACATATGATACTTTTCTTGTTTGATTTTTCATCCCTTACTTTATTTGACTGCTTAGGATATCTTTGAAGAAATTGTTTATTCTCTTGTACCACATCTTCTGAATCTTTTTGGATATGAAAGCTAGCTCCTCATCATCTGAGTTGATATTCTGAACATCTGAATCATTTTGTTGTTGTCTTCAGAACCTTCTCTTGCTTGGATTTTAGAGCCAATGTTGGCTTCTTCTTCTTGAGCACATCCTCTACAAGCTCAATTTCATGTGATCTTAAGGAGCTAATTAATTCTTCCAATTTAAGAGGATTGATATCCTTAGCTTCTTGAATAGTTGTAATCTTAAGTCTCCACTAAGTGCCTTTAATCTTGAGATAAGAGTGTAGAATCTAGAAAACATTGTTTCAATATCTTCATCTTCTTCCATCTTAAATAACTCATACTTTTTGAATAACAGCTCAATTGGTAATGGGAATGAGTGGACAATGGTACTTATCCCCTAGGTACTGAGTTCGATTCTCACGGAAGGCAACAATTCGTTATTTCCAATTGGGGGAAATGGGGGCGATAAGGTCATGATTAACAGTGCCAATAACGGTAAAGGTCGAGCTGTTAGAAAAAACTTCAACCTTTAGAGGTAGACTAAAAATACGCTATAAGACTCAATCTTCAGACCCAGACAACATAGACAATCTTTGTAACCTTTAAAGGAATATGCACAATTTTTTCCAAAGCGCCCATTTTGTTGACTAATTTGAATTTGTTTCCTATGACTTTTTTTCTTCCTACAGTGACTTTCTCTGGTCATTTTCCCTAGTGATATCCTCTGGTGATACTCTATAGTGGTATCCACTAGTGGGTATCCTCTAGTGGTCTCATCTGGTCACTACCTCTGGTAACTTTCTCTAATTTTCTTCTTCCAATTTTTTTATACTTAATGAAGTACTTTTATTGTTCTCATTAAATAATTTTGTTAACATCAAAATTCTAAGTGAAAAACCAACTTGTTTCCAACAAACATAACCTATATAATTTAACTCATGATGAATATATTTCTTAAATATCTCAAACTTCAAAGGAGAACATACTTTACAACTCCACAAATTCTCAAAATAAAATTGTTTTATTAGGCTCATTTCATCCTTCACAATAAGATTCAATATGTGTGCACAACATCGCGTATAAAGGTACTCTCCATTCAAAACTATTCTATTTCACGATAGAAGCCATATTTTGAGATGTTGAATTCCAACATCATTTGAGGAAGGGTTCTCCACTATCACACTAAGTACGCAACCTAACTAGTAACCCTTCAAGCATTGTGTATCCGTTTTGGCCATAATTTCTTCTGTGTAGTTAGTGACTTGAAGAAGATTAAAACTCCTCTTTTGCAACTTCCAACTATTATCAATGAAATAGCATGTGATTCACATGTAATTAAGATCTTGGGTGGATGTCTAAGTGTTGGTGGTGAGACATACTCAACCACAATATTGTGACAAAATATATGTTAGCCTTGTTTTTTTGTTTGTCCCATTGCCTTGAAATATCACTTGCCAGTGTAGTGCGTGATGGAAACTTAAACCATAGTAGTAAACCATTAGCGAACTTATGAAAATATGGATGATCCACTTGTTGAAACAGAATTTGCATTGTTACAAAATGTTCATCAAGTCAACTTGACTTACTTCTTAGTCAAATTTGGGAAAAGAAGGGGATTAACAACTTTCGTACTTCTCATTAAACATGAAGCCAATTCACGTTCTCTACTCACCACATTTTCTGGATAATCTCCACATCTTGTCAAATGAGCTCACAATAATTGCATTTTGCTAACGTTTTTCTTTTGCCTTGTTGTGGGATAAAATGATTCCATGCTTCCAACCTATTGTTACGCTTAGGTGGCAATATAGCAATATTTGAGACTGATGGAGGAAGAATTTAATCAAAACTCTTTTCTATCTTAGAGTCTACAATGTTAACACGACCATCCATGTTGATGTTCTATTGATAAATTGGCAAGAGATGCAGGACAAAAGTTATTTCAAGATACTAGAAACAATCAAACATATCGATTGTGTAGCCAAAAATACACTTCACTCATATGAAAATATTTGCCGATGAGTTGTTGAATACCAAGTTATATTTATATCTCAAGTCTTAGTTAAAGTATACATTTCTCTGTACATTAATTCATGAATACTAAACTATATTCATATGTCAAGTCTTAGTTAAATTATACTTATCTTTATGCGTTAATTCATGAGAATAACAAATGTGTATAATAGAAGAAAAGAAATAGCAAAAAAAACCTAATGACTATGCCCTTGTATTCCAGATAGGTGATTGTTGTATATATACTAATTAATCAATATCCATGTAGCTATTTGTCCAAGTATATTGTCAATTAGTCTATATTTCAAACATATTCAAATTACTATCTCATGTCAATCATCTTAACCAAACATTACAATTAGTTCATAAATAAAATATTGTCTACACTATTATTTACTCTTCAACAAAATCATATTTACATGAAAAGCATCACCACTTTACCTTAAAAAGCAACACCATTTTGTTTTAGATTCATTCAACTACACGTGATTTGAAGAGGAAGGAAGCCAACCCATGCAAAATAATAGTTTTCTTACCTTCAAGATTTGAAGATGAGCAAAACTAATCCAATCTCTAATAACACCAGCTATGCAACCAAAGAAATTTGCAAATTGAAAATGCTCAAAAAACTAAACGCACAAAAACATTAAATGAGAAGAAAACTCTAAATCCAAAGAAAATGAAAATCCTAACTCAATTTCACTTAAGGTGACGTTGAAGATCACCAAAATGAATAATGAGCAATGAATGAAACTATATTTGATCTTCAATTCACAAAAATGAAAATGTCGAGAAAAATAGAAGTGGAGTGTGACACTTACGATGGCAGAGAAATTGAGATATGATGACGGTGATGAGACGGCAAAATCACGTTAGAAACGTAGTTGTACAAAGAAAGATTACGTTAGAGATGAGATACAAAGGATTACGTGGTTGGAGATGAGAAGGGTTATGTTGAAAAAAGGTTTGAGAATTAAAATGAATGTGACACCTTCAACTATGTTGCACCGCCGCTAGAGAGAGAGAGAGTGGAAGGGGAGAGCATACGCGAATTTAATTTGGGACTAGCATTAAGTCATTTTGAATTATGGGGACTAGGGTTTAATTTTTTTTTATATGTATTTAGTGAAAAAAAAACTACTCTATTATTTTGGTTAAAAAAGTTTAAAAGTGATTTAAACTTATTTTTTAATTAGGCTTAGTTAACTAATCTTTTTAAATTTATGATTCAGTTTATAAATTATTAAATTAATTTAATTTTTTTTTATGTAGTGTAGTTCAATTTATCAATGTAGTTTAATTAATCAATATTTTGCACACATCTAAATAGAGTAGTATCACTCTAATGATCAATGCTAGCCATTATTTCCCTTTTTTCATAAAGATAAATTGTCTCAGCCTCTTTGGGGAATTATCATAAACAATTTTTTGAGAATACAAAGGAAAAAATGTAAGAGGTCAAAATAAAAGGGCATTGACGTCACTTCATGTATAGTTTTTTTATTTTTTTGGTCAAATACTTCATGTCTAGCTTGAACAAGCTAAAGGGGGCAGGAAAGGAGCAAAGGACAATGAAAGCGACAATTTTGCCCAGACACGACGTTGTTCAAACCACCGTCCAATGTTCAATTTAAATGTGCCCAATAATCCAAAATATAAATAAAAAATTTATTATTATTATTGATATTACTATTATTATTATAAAATTATAATTGTCGTGAAGATAAAAAAATCGTGTCATTTCCAGACATACTATTAGCAAAAATAAAATGAAATTAGAGAGTCTAAATCTAAACAGTACTATATCCAAGCATAAATTAAGAACATAAAAATCTAAGTCAAGAATAAACAGTAAAATTAGCTCATCTTTTTCTTCTTCCAATATGCTTTTTGTCTTTACATAGGAAGGAAATCTTAAACAAACCAAGTAAACCATAACAAACCCAAATACAACCCAAGATTAAAAAATAAAATAAAAACTAAGAAAAACACAACAAGACTCAAAGTAGAAAAATAGATTAATTAACAAGTCAGAAAAAGAGAAACAAGGTAGTAGTGTATCCAAAATGAAATGGAAGAGTCTCACAAAAAAGCCCACTTTCCACTTCCTCATCCTTTGCCTTTGATAACAACCGTAGTAGTAGTACTAAAATGCAGAGTGTTTGATAAAACAAACCTCTTGAAAATTCCCATCAATTAACTATTTGAACAAAATTAAATACTCTCAATTGATTAATTGATTTTATAGCACAACCAACTACAATTCATAACAAACTATAGTCAAGTGTACCATAAAACCAATTGCAAATTTCCTTTTTTTTTTTGTAAGTGTGCGTTTGAAATTACAATTAGTTTGAAAAAATTACAATGATGGTAATTTTGTTGAACCTTTGAAATGTAGATTATACAAAATTACATAGTTAATTGTAATTATAACAAATTGATTGTAAAATCAAAAGACACAAAATAGTTAAAAGATGGGTTTTGTTTTTTTCTTATAATTTCAAAGCCAAAGAGCACCGGCTTGTTTGAGAAGAGGAACAAGAGTACCATTAATATGACAAGCCATGACTCTATCCATAGTACCAATAAGTTGACCACCAATGAAAACAACAGGTACAACATTGTTAGTACCAATAAGTCTCATTAGTGCTCTTTCAAGTTCATTTCCTCTTGGATCTTCATCAAGCTCATGAACCGTTGGATTCACACCCATTCCACAAAACAACCTTTTGATCGCATGGCACATGCAGCACGTGCTTATGCTGAATATCACCACCGCATTCTCGGATGCTAGTCTTTCTATTCGCTCAAGTGGGTCCCCCATCATTGTGGTTGTTGTTGTTGATGTTGATGTTGTTGTTCTTGTTTGGGACATGTAGCTTCCCCATGATGCTGTTTGGTAATGCATTTTTTGGAATTTGTTTTTGGAAGAACAATTGTGAATGTTGTTGAGATGAGAAGAGAATAGCAGTGTTGTGTTGTGTTAGGACTTAGAAGAATTTTAAGAGGTTTGTAATTTGTGTGAGAAATGATGGAAGCGAGAGGTGATATTTATAGAGGTTTGTTTAGGATGTAAGAGTATCACATCTTAGGCTATGTGTAAGTGGATCAATGAATTGTGTTGTTTATTATTTCTTTATTCTATATTCTTTAATTCTTAAATCATGGAGTGTGCTATTTTCTCCATTTTCATTTTCTTTTTAATCTTCTCCTTTTTCTATAGCATATAATATTAATTTAACACAATATAAGTACATAAAGTTTTTTTTAGACAAAATATAGTACATAAAGTTGGTCACTCTCATCACAAGTCGTCACCATATCCGATGTAAGAGAGAGAAGGAGAGGATTTCGTGTGATTATTTAAATATTATTTTTGTTTCTTTAATTGTTGATTTTTTATAAATAAAAGTTAGTTTCTTTTTGTTTTAAAATTTTAAGGTTTATTAAAGATTTAAAAATATTTTTAGTGTTTATAAACATTTTCTTCGATTTTATTCATCAAAATTTTTAACCGTTTACCAATAACTTTTTGTCAATTGTATTTTTACTTTATTAAATATTTTACATTTAAATTAATAAAAAGATAAAGTAAATATGTAATTGGTCAACGAAAAGTATATATATATATATATATATATATATATATATATATATATATATATTTGAATTTTGATTATTACTCAGCTATATGTGTTTGAATTTGTATAAAATATTTTAAATGACAAGAATATTTTGAGAAATTGAATAACTTTTTTTTCCTTATCGATAATTTTTATTTATCAACTTTGGGGAGTATGTAATAATGGATGAGATTTATTTGGTTGAGCTTGAGACATGCAATTCTTCTTGGGCGAGATGATTATGTTAGGAAAAAAAGGGCTTGTCAATAATTACTTATGAAGGCTAACTATTTGATTGCATATGTTTGGTTACTAGGAGTTAAAATTAATTCTAGAGTACGAATTAATTTTAGCATATGTTTGATTATTTTTGGAGTAAAATTTATTAAGTTTTTAAATTATAGTTCTATCAATAAATGTTATATTATTAAATTAAAATATTATAATTGTATTAATTAACTATAATAGTATTTATTATTTTTTTAAGATAAAAAAAATTTAAATTTTTATAATTGATTTTAACTTCAAATTAAAATTTATAATTTTTGCCTCATGAGTTAATTTATAACCTTGAATTTAATTTATATTTTAGACAAATATTAATATTATTAGTTAAGTTAATATTTTTCTATTTTATTAAAGTTTGAACTTTGAATTTTTCACTCCTTCAACACCTTTAAACCTTAATTCAAATTAATTGAACTATCCAAATAAATTCAAATAGTAAAATTCACTTCAATATCAATTTTATAAATTCAATCAACTTAAAATTTGTGATTACCATGGTAGAATCAAAAAATCACTACGTGTATAGTTAAACTCAAAAACTGATTTTTAATGTATTAATTGTATTAAATTAATTTTAGTTAAATATAAATTATAAATAAATAAAATTTTAAATATATTTTATATAAAACTGAATTTAATAATAAATACATATTTCATAAAAACTATAAATTTTAAAAGTGTTTCTATGGAGAACTACCATAGAAGTCAAAATCAATTTAAATCAAGTTTGCTTGTTCCAAAAAGTGAAAACAAACATAAAATAATATAAAACCTACTAATGAGAATGTTGATAGCTCAATATATAGTCTCTTTAAAATAAAATATAAATAACAGTGTTACTTAAAAAGTTAATATATTTAGTTAAAAATTTAATTTAAATATATTAAATTTTTAATTATCATTTTTATTTATAATTTTTTTATTTTAAAAAAGTAATAAATTCTATAATAATTAATTAATATAATTATGAAATTTTGAATATACACTTAAAATAAAATATTTAATTTAATAATATAAATATTTATTAATTATTTTATAAATTAAAGATATTTTTAGTTGAAAGGAAAATATTTATTTATTATTATTAAAGGAAATGAATTAAGGAAAGAAAGAAGAGTGATGAGAAATTGAAGGAAGAGAGAGATAGAAAATAGGGGGCAGAGAGGGAACAGGCTTTAATAGCACAGGAGGGAGTCGTTGTTGTGTAATAGACGGCTGAATCCGTCCTTGTTGTCGGCCCTACGCAATCAAAAGGCATGAAAGTGGACATCACACAAACCTCGATCATCTGTCTTTTAATTCTGCAACTCTGTTTCTTTGCTTTGCTTTGCTTTTCGTCACTTCCTTGCCCTAGCTACTACTTTACCTTCTTATTAGTTCAGGAAATTCAACATTATACATATATCGTAATAACAACTGTCCTAAACCCGATCTTTAAACAACTCATAAAACAAAATTTTGTTTTATAAATATAACTCTAACATTTATCAAAATTTAATAATGAATAATTTTAACTATATATTTTTTAATATATATTTTTTAGTAGCTGAAATTTTTATGATTCTTATTAAATTCAAATTATATAATTTAATAAAATCTATGAAAATTTTAACTAATAAAAAATATATTAAAATATGTATTAGAAAATTTGTAATTAATATTCTCCTAATAAATACATCATTTTCTATTTAAAAATTTATCTTTTTAATTTCTTAAAAACATTTGTTAGTAATTTTTTGAATTTTTTATTTGTATATTTTTTTTAATATACTAAATTAACACATTTTAAAAAAATAATATTAAGTTATTCTACTTTTTAACACTGGTAGATCATGGCATGTCCGACCATCGACTTTATGAAGATTTTGTTTTTTATTTCTCAATTCAATATGTCGCATCTCCATGATACAACCATATATTAGGTGTAATTATTTATTTAATAAAAGAAAAATAATTATAATATTTTAAAAAACAAAATATTATCAATAAACTAAAATACAAATAATAAAATAAAATATATTAATAATAATAATAATAAAATTAATTATATTAATAGAAAATTAATTAAATTAAACAAATAAAATACACTAGATTGAAAAAAAAAATACATGACTATGCTAAAAACAAATAATGTGTCCTTAATATTTTGCCGATAAATTAGTGGTCATTTAGTATATATAAAAAATAATCCATTGGATGTAAATACAAGTATCTGAAAAATTGCCACGCTAATTTATCTCCAAAATATTAAGGACATTATTTGTTTTTGATATGTCTAGTCATACGTCTGAATTTTTTTTTTTTAACATTTAATGTGTTTTATTTTATTTTATTAATAATATTTTGATTTTTTTAAATAAATTAAAAATAATTAAAATATTTAAAAAATTAAAATACATTTGAAAAAAACGGTTAAATAAATATGCCAAAATAAATCACGTGTTGTATTATAACAACTTCTTCTGTTTTTTTTTAGATCTAATAAATAAAAATTACTAAAAATAATAATACAATTTGAATTTGATGTATTTTTTTGTTTTTAAAATATTATAATTATTTTTTTATTAAATAAATAATTTTGTAATTGCAAAAAATGTGAGAGAAAAAAATTGTAAACTTAATACATGATCGCATTTTGGATATGCGACTTTCTATTAAATTGAGAGAAAAAAAAAAACCTTCAAAAAGTAGCTGGTCGGATATGCATTGATCTATCGGTATTAAAAGATAAGATAATTTAATATTATTTTTTTAAAATGTAGCAATTCAGTATATTAAAAATAAATGAGATATACAAATAAAAAATCCTAATTTTTTTTATAAAAAAAAGTATAATTTACCGTAATAGATAAGTATAATTTTATACTTTTTAATATGTGCGTTTGGGCATTTTATTTTTTAACCAATTTAATATAATATCTATACCCACAGTTAAGTATACACATGTAGGTAAATGAAACTTATATTTATGGTTGTATCTACTGTTATGTAGGTATTTAGTAAATTTCTTGTAGTGTGTTTTTCATAAATTTTTTTGTACCCATAAAATTAAGGTGGATATTTGATGTCTCGAAAGTAAAATAAATAAATAAAATTTAAAGTGCTTAAAACAATATTAAAAAATAGCGTAATTTCAAATGATTTGGTCATTGGATAGTATACCTATCCAAACTACATAGTACCGCTGAAGTGGTCATTTTTTAAAGAGAAAAAAATGGTAATTCATTAAGCAATCCCATTGCTTACAATAGAAGAAGAAATACAAAATAGGCGATCCTCAATCAAATACTTTTAGTTGAATAAAGGAAGCATGCATGCTAGGAGTTATGGAAAATAAATTCACAGTTATTTCCACATGCACAATCAATTAGGAAAATCAAAACTAATATTATTGCAACATGCAATAAGGAAACCAAAGAGAGTAAGAGTTATCAACAAGCAGGGGTAGATTTTAGTTATGAGAGGGTGAGGTTACAGCCACCCCAAAAAAATTTTATTCGAGAAAGATATGTTTGGCTAGTATAGTAATATTTATCTATAATATATGGTATATATAACAAATTTTGAAATAGTTTAGTGGTAATAAATATTTGACTAAATTATATCAGTGGTCCCTTAACTTAATTTCAGGTAACGTTTTAGTTCTTTATCTTTTTTTTTCCCGAGTTGGTCCTTTATTTTAGTTTTAAGTGACAATTTGATATTTTATGTTTTAAAATTTCAACAATGTTATCTTTTTTTATACAAAAATTCAAAAAAATCAAGTTTTTCAACCAAAACCCATAAAACTAATAATCATCTTCAATCTAATGCAAATTTTATCAAATTTATAACTCAAATATTCAAATACACTCATATTTTCATCTCAAACAACATCAAATAAAGAATGAAAATATGATTTTATTTCAAGATTTAAGTTATGAATTTGATTAAATTTGTATTTTATTGAAGATGATAATAAATTTTATGAGTTTTGTTTAAAAAATTTGATGAATTTTTTTGAATTTTTGTAAAAAGAAAGGAAAACATTGTTGAAATTTTAAAACAAAAATATCAAATTGTCACTTAAAATTAAAATAAAGGATCAACTCCGAAAAAAAAAAGATAAAGAACTAAAACGTTACCTGAAATTAAGTTACAGGACCACGAATGTAATTTAGCCTAAATATTTTAATAAATCTCATCCTTAGTTCAAGTATTTGTGAGACTAATTAGTGTTATTTTTATTGTAAATATAGTTGTTTGATTGATAAAATTGTAAATATTTGAATTTGAACCGAGTACTTTTAATACATCTAAAAATTAAAATTACTACTAGACCAAAATCAAACATACAAAATTATTTTATTTTTATGTTAGCCACCTTAATAAAATTCGTCAAAATCTGCCACTATCAACAAGGAAGCACTTCAAGGAGGTTGGGTAGCTCAATTGAATTAAATTAAAGGTTGATGGACTAGCATTTTTAAACCTTAGAGAATGTGGTTTTTTTTATATAAACAATATAAGCAAAATATTTATTAAGAGGAGTACAAAAGGTGTAATTAAAAGATATATTACAAGGAGTACAAGAAGTACTCAACCGATGCTTTCTTTCAATATATTATTATTCACTTGTGTTGTTTGAATAGTTTGAATAAAAATTGTTTTTGAGTGTTTAATTACCAAAATAGATTTTAACGATATTAATTTAAAACAATATTTTATTTACCTTTTTAGATTTTTATATTTAACAATAATCCTAAGCTTATTTTCCGATTCAAAAATTAAATCCAAATTACAAAATACTGAAAACATTATATATTAAGAAAATAATGTTTTTTTTCTAATAAGAAGAAGAAAATATATATATATATATATATATATATATATATATATATATATAAAAGTATAAAAGTTCACAATAATAATAGAAAAATAATGTCCTTAGTTTCTAATTGTATATTGATCAATGTCTCGTGTGTTTATATAGAGTACAAAGTATTAACAGAAAATCTGCAATATGGAAAAGCTAAATTAATAAGCTAAAGTATAGGAAAGCTAAACTAATAATTGAATTTAAATATACAACAAGGATAATGATAATATGGTTGATAACACGACCCTCCTCAAGATGGATTTGTGTAAAGTTGATAGTGAGACCAATGTCACATAATAAATACGAGAGTCAAGTAATTTGGTAAGTGGCATTGGTTATAGCTCTGAATTTTGCTTCAGTAAATAAAGGAGATATCATAAATATTTCTTAATTTCTAAGATATTATAGTGAGTCCCAAAAAGATACACTAATCAGAAGTAGAGTGAAGATTTATTGGACGACTTGTCGAATCTAAATTTCAAAAAGACAATATTCAAGTATTGTCTTTAGATAATGAACAAGACAATTTATGTGTGGTTGACAAGGTTTTTGCATGAATTGATTAAAAATGTTATCCGAGTAAATAATATCAACAAGACGACGATATGATGAAGGATCACAAAACCTAATTTTAAAGAAGTGGAACCAATGTGATGCACCATAATATGTTTATTATCGGGTAATTTAAAAAAAGTGGAGACTTTAGTGTATGAATGGAAAAGTGAGAGACGAGAAACCATGTGATCGGTGGTACCAGAATCTAAAATTCATAAGGATGCACAAAATTTACAAATAGAAAAGTCGTAGAATCACTACAAGAAAATCATGATTTTGTGGTGGCCAAAAGTATTCATAGAGAGAGGAAAACAACCACAATACACACATTTGTGACAGTCTAAGGCATCCACAAATAACTCAATCACAAAATTTTGTGGCAGTCAAAATGGCCACAAAAACTAGTTTTTTTGTTACTATTTTGTGAGGACTTAGACCGCCACAAAAGATAAACTTGATTAAAAAAATCAACAGTTTGTAGGGGCCAAGACCACCACAAATTCTTCCTTTTGTGAGGGCTTAGACCACTACAGATGATGATGAAACTAATAAAAAAAGACAGTTTGTGAAGGCTTAGGCTGTCGCAAATGGTAATTTTATTAAAAAAATAATTTTATAAAATTTGAAATTTATATTAAATATAAAAAAAATATTTATATAATTTAAAAATTGAAAAATTATTTTAAATTAAATATTATATATAACAAAAATATAATCTTATTATTAATTAAATTATTACTACCAAACAAAATAAAATGTTTCAAAATTAATAAATATTTGTAGAGAGAAAGGTAGAAAGAAAATTTAGAGAGAATGTAAAAATGAGAAAAATAGTGATATATATAAGGAGAAAAGAGGGTATTTGTGGCGGTCAAACCAGCCACAAAATACAAATGATACTATTGCTTTTATGGTGGCTTAAGTAGTCAAAATATGTTGCCTTTGTGGCGGCCAATACTCTCACAATGCTTCAATGATCTAATTTTGTGGCGGTCTAGCCCTCAAAATGCTCCAATGTCATAATGTTGGAGCATTGTGCAGATTTATGTCACCACAAAATCTTGATGATATTTTCAATCAATCAAGTTTGTTATGCGTGTATTGGCTGCAACAAATTCAAATAACTTTTTCCTCCACAAATGTTATAATTAGTCAAAAAATTATTTTTGATTAGTGAGGGATTTTATAGCCACAAATAACAACCAATTTAAATTTTAGTATTTGTGTGAGTGTTTTTTCGACTACAAATTTTTTTTTAACTACAAATTAAATATTTTCTTGTAGTAAATGATGTACCTACAAAATTTGCAAGAGATTGATTACTATCATTATGAATGAGAAAGAGTAGTTCTTGTATTTGAGTCAAACTAGGTGAAGAATTGAAGATTGAGAATCCAAAGATGAAACAACATCAATGTTGAAATAAGCCCATGTAAGATATTTGTTTATAATGTCCTAAATATGATTGTAAAAAACTCATTTATAAATTCTAAAGATACACATTAGTTGACTCAAAAGCATGAAGAAAAATTGTATATGCAAAAACATTAGGATTAAAGTTGAAGTATTTTTTGCATATACAAAAATCAAAACTTTAAAATTTTAAAGTTATTAAAAAATTATTTAACCATTAGTATTATATCTCATCTATTTTACAATGAGTGACTCATTTAAACATTTGACATTAATTAAGAAATATGTAAAATAAAATAGAAATATTTTTATTAAATTATTTTAATCAATTATTAGTGTATTTACGTCACCACCATCCTTAATGCAAGGTGGAAGATAATAAATTAAAAGTGACGTAGGGTAATATTAATTAAAGAGTCTAATTAAAAATAATAATATTATATTAAAAATAATTAGTTTTAGACCAATTTTTTTGATAAATAATTAATTCAATGTGGAGCAAAGGGAATAATAAATATTGTCTCCGCTTTTGGTAGAGAAATAATTGCCCTTTTTTTGTTCAAGTAACATTTAATTTTTGGAAGAAAAAAGATATACGAGACACTGAGATTACAAAAGTTACTATTTCTAATCATTATATAGAATTTTAGTTAACTTGCAAATGGGACACATTCTTGTCTTCCATGGCTTACATCACGCTTGCATCAAATACGGACAAGAATATACCCAGCAGGTCCAATTTAAAACACTGTTTTTCTTTCATCAATTTGGTTCAACACCCTTTATGGATATATATAAATTTCTATCTTTTTTAATTTTATGATTAACTTTAGTACATGAAAAATATAACAAAGAAAATGTTACTTTACTGCAAACACTAAAATGTAGAAGTTCTACGGAAGGAATGGTCTGTTACATGATGTTCCCTTTCACAAAAATGATAATGTAATTCTTTTAGTATAAAAAATAAAAATAACTTTTTTTTTTTATATTTTGTATATATATTTTAAATGATAAAAAATTAAAAAGAAATTTAATATATTAAAACATAAATTTGAAATTATTATTTTCTTAACATTAGTTAAATGTGTGAAATTTTTAAATAAATTCGATCTTTTCCATTAACCTTTTTGCATATGAAAAAATATCATGAAAGGAATAAGAGTGTGAGAGATTTATATGAGTATAGAAAAAGATAATGATATTATTCGTTTGTTCTTGTCGGTTATTTGTTTTTTTGTATATATTTGTATTATTATATGACTTGTGTATATCTATATATGTATGGAAAGGTGATAATAAAGTATGTTGATATGAATAATTTCTAATGTATCTTTCATTTTTAGTCAGTCTTTAAACAAAGTGTATATAGGTTGAAGTGTGTTGTCATGCTCAACAAAGGCTGGTTTTTGGAAAGAAAAAAAAAAAGCAGTGGATTTAAGTAGTAGGAGTCTCAACTTTCTGGTGTTTGAAAAGTTTGAATTTGAATGGATTGAAATGCTATAACATATATGATCTGCATTTATGTATTTATATAGATTAGATATAGGATTAGTATAGTACTATTTTTGTGATTTGTGTGTATTTTTATTTTTAATTTTAACTTTTGTTTCTTTAACCTAAAACTATATTTACCTTTACGTTCAAAAGAAAATTAAGATTTTTAAAAGAAGTAATCACTTATCTAACTTAATGTGATTTGAAAGAAAAAAAAAACTGTAATGAAAAATTAAGGTAGAGAAAAAACTATTTATTGTAGTCATTAAATATGTACAGTAGAAAAATTCTAAATTTGTGGTGGCATGTGATTCACCTTTCTACTAAACATTTTTTTTATGTTCTAATTAAAGAAAAAAGTGAATGAAAAATAGATTTTAATATCATTATAATATCTAATTTTTATTAATAAGAATTTGTTATAATCGACAATTGAGTTTAATAAAATAAATTAAATTTAAACAATATAACAAATTTGAGTTTTATTTAAAAATATATTTATATTTAATATTTAACCCAAATAAAATTTTTATAATTAAAGAATTGTCATAAACGGAAAAAAAATATTTTTATATGAATTTTAGTCTACTACTACTACTACCAAATTTGGTGAAACAAAGCAAAAAAGTGGGGAAAAAGAAACCCATAAAGGTAGGGATGCATAATGCTGCGAGCTTTAAATGAACCGTCTCATCCAAATGAAAACAGAGTAGGGCCAACTATTTTGCACTAAGGTGCAGGTCTGTTGTTCTTTTATGACCCAAAAAAGGTTAAAACAAATGGAAAAATAATGAGTTTCAATTCATTATTCATGCCTGTGTTTCAAACATTAGATCCATCATGCGAAACAAGTCATTATAATTTTCTTACGGTGGTGTGACATCATGCAAATATTTAGAAGAAAATTTTTCCAACATACTACTATTATGCAAATATAATATTAGTAAATTTAAAGTAATTAACCAAATCTGATTTTCATCTTTGCGTTAATCTCACTTCATAATGCAATCATAATATTATACATGACTAAATCATAACATTTTCCCACTTGTAGAATTAAGGATATAATTAGAATTAAAAAAAATTAAGGATATAATATATTTTTTAATTAAGAAATATCTCTTCTTTGTGAAAATACCATAGCCGATGCTAAGCATCTAGAACAATTACGGAAATTTTATTTGTACGAGTCTTTTGCGTATTTAAACCAATAAAATATTATATATTATTTCAATTTTGCTATGTTAAGCATGAACTATGTTCTATAAATCTTGTCTCTTGAATGAAATATTAATCTTGAATTTGAAACTAATAGAATAGGATAAGAAAAATGATGAAATTGATAAATTAATGGATTAGATTGAATATGTAATCTGGTAGTTATATTAACTAATCAGTTCAGATTTAATCAAAAGTTTTTATATTTCTAAGTTAAATATTAATTGAATATGATAAAGGCATTAATTGATTAGAGAGTTTTTTTATGCTAGTTATTATTATTCAATTCAGTAAGAAATAAAGACTTATTATATGATCCCAAAATAATTATGATTAGTTATTGATAAGAAATAATTAATTAGGAATAATTAATAAGCTTT